>JANKKB010014611.1:5142-25512 GCA_026225775.1 Bursera palmeri
ATCAGCAACCCTAGGGCTGAACCCATATAATTCAACTCATATCCAATTAATCGTGCAGTTCTATATCTAGCTGTTTTATGCAATCAAGTGCTCAAATTGACAATCTATTATTATTAGAAAGTTTATACATGTCATTGCCTACGGAAAGCTAAGTGCATTGACCCTGTTTATAAAAGGTTATTAGTTAACATTGATTATTCCTAATGTTTCTATGAATGGTAAAAAATACAGTTCGAGATTTATTTATTCATTCCAACTTGCAAATAAAGTACTCATTATAAATATATCACCTACTGTCACAAATTCAACTAGAGTTGAACCAATATCACCTCTTTCCTACCAATGTATATAATTTATTTTCCACTACCTAAAAACAGTTGGATATAGCACTGATTACTTGCCAAAAGTCAAGCAAAATAATTATACAATATACTTTAACCACCTGTGAGTCCTAAATTATAAAAAAGAGAGATGCTAAATTACTTATTGTCTTCCAGCTATCTAGGTCCAAAAAAGAGGTAATTTTGGTATTAAGTCCAGGAATTGGTCCTGGTTGTCGACAATATCTGCTCAATTAAAAATAAGATGATCAATAATTTCTGATACTCTGACAAAATGCTAACAAGCAAGAATTCGATAATCTGAAAGCAGCTTTGACTATTTATATCAGGAAAAAATTTCATGGACCTCAAATGATTAGCTAAACATAAGGAGAGCCTATTATAGACCTCTGCAATTATAAAAATCATCAGAAATGTCTTATAATTCATCAAATTTGTATACAAATTCTTCTGAAGAAAGGTTATTGACACAAAAAATTAAAATAGAAAATAAACAAACCAATGAAGCTAATCATAGCTATCATTCAAATTCGAGAAGTAAGATCGTGAAGACCGTGTGTAAGTCGGGCACAGTCTGTGTAATAGACCGTGGTTGTCATACAAAGACCGTGAAGATCATGTGTAAGACAGCCACAGTCTATCACATAGACCGTAGCAACAAACCGTTCACGGTCTTACCAAGGACCGTTATGCACAAAGATTGTCTTCTTTTTTTGACTTCTCCTTCAATAATGACAACGACACCCAAACTGCACACAAAACCCAACCTTCTTAAACAAAATCCATCTTCAATAACCCATTCCTTCAAAAACCCAACTTGAATAACCCATTCCAAAACTCAAATGGAGTTCAACTATAAAAATAACCAAAAAAATGCGATTAGTGTTCTAAAAGGTACTAGGCGCTCCTAGGGCGGCAGCCCAGGGCCTAGAGCCTAGGGGGCCTAGGCGGGGACTAGAAAATTAGGCGGTAGTCAACGGGGTGAACGGTCAAAATATGTGTAAAATTATAAAATTAATGCAAATCCACTAAACACATAAACATATAAATTCACAAAAATACAAAATACATTCTAGCATATCATAAGACACTCATAAACACAAACGTACAAACATGATAACATATATACACATAAACAATCAATCATAACATAAACACAAACACATAAACTCATAAACAATCTACGTTTATAACAAAGATAAAGTGATAAACACATAAATACCAAGTTACACAAAATACAAAAATAATGCAAATCCATTAATTTAGAACAATACATACCTTATCATAAGTTCAATAACTAGGCATCAAACTCTTCTTCTCCATATTCCTCCAAAACATGTTCTTCATCGGATTCAAAGTCAACAATGTTTTCTTCCTCCACCTCATCTTCACGAAGTTCTCTCACTCTAGAACTTCTTCGGGGTTGCAACCCTTCATCCGCTCCGGATGCTTCACTAACCATTCGCCAAGTGAGCCTTGTACCGGGCTCAACTTCATCATCATCATCATCACCATCAACAATCCACCCTTGTGCAGTAGAAGCATCATGAGCAAGTAGTACATCTACATTTCCCTCCTTCTCTTTTTTGTGCTTATATCTTAACTTCGAATTAAATTGGACAAAGACTAGATTGTTCAACCGATTCATATGTAGTTTATTCCTTTTCTTCATATGTATCTACATAAGAGATAAATAATTTAAATTAAATATTAAATATTATTGTTACATAATATCATAATATACTTAGTTGCTTACTATAAATGAAAATTGCACATACCCCTTCAAAAGTGCTCCAATTTCTTTCACACCTGGATGAACTAGTAGTCAATGAAAGGATCCTTATTGCCATCTTTTGCAAGTTAGGTGTTTTAGTTCCATAGGTTTCCCACCAATTAACTACATAGATATAAAATTGAATATAATTTAAGAAAAAAATAACTAGTTAAATATATACATAAAACTTTCAACAAACTAAGACTATAATAATTGTACCTGGATCATAATTTTTATCGTCTTTCTCACATCCTTTTATCGCCCAAATTTTTCCAAACTTACCATCTTTTTTCTTGTACTTAGTCAATTCAATATTTATGACTTGACATTGCAACATTACGTCATCTTTAAAGAAAACTTCCACACTTTTAAATACCCCATCAATAACATCATCATTAAGTGCAATGCTTTGATCTTTGTACAAGTAGAATGGATTTAATAGATAGGCTGTCAAATGTAATGGACTATCTAGCCGGTCTTGAATTTTTTGATCAATAATTTGAAAGATTGGCTGATAATTACTTTCAACATTGTTCAACGCCTCTCTAATATTGATTTTGGCTTGTTTAAGCTCTCCATATAAAAAACCCATGGATGGTTTACAATCCCCATCAACTAATCGAAGCACTCTTACCAAAGGAGCAAATACCTTCAAGCACAACGTCACACCATTCCAAAAACTTGAACTTGTGATAGTTGTGTAGGCCATTTTCCCCTCAGAAGTCTTTGACCATTTGCATGTATCCCAAGCATCACTACTAAACATTGTCCTCAAGCAAGTCTTTTTTTCAATTAAACTTTGCAAAGAAAGGAAAGAAGACGCAAACCTAGTGATACCTGGCCTCACTATGTCTCTCCTCATTGTAAATGACCTCATTAAAGACAAGGTCTTATGATGTGCATAAATGAAGATTGTAAAAGCTTTAGCTTGGTCAATGACTTTTTTGAACTTTGGCAACTTCCCAATACTTTCAAGCATAAGGTTAATGGTGTGAGTAGCGCATGAGGTCCAAAATATTTGTGGCCTTTTCTCCTTTAACAACTTTGCTGCAGCCATATTGTTGGTGGCATTGTCAGTTACTACTTGAACAACCTTTTCTGGCCCAACTTGTTCAATGCATTTGTCCACATAATTAAAAATTAACTCAGCAGTGTGTGCCTCTTCAAAAGAATCCTTCGAGGAAAGAAAACTGGTACCTTTCTTGCAATTCACACAAAAGTTCATGATGCTCCTCTTTTTATCCGTCCAAACATCCATCATAATTGAGCACCCATTTTTTTTCCACTCTTCTTCATGCTTCTTGAGAAATTCTTTAGTTCTAGCAATTTCTTCTCTTAATAAAGGTTCCCTCAATTGATATTGACTTGGAGATCTAAAACCCAGTCCAAATTGACCAACCGCCTCCACAAATAACTTGAAGCTATCATTCTCAATTGCATTGAAAGGAACACCCGCTTCATATACCCACCTAGCCAAATATTGCTGCACAGAATGTGTTCTCTCTTTGAAAAGTACTTCATTGATACTTTGTTGCCTTTTTGTCATACTTCCACTTCCACTCAACAAGACATCAGGATTAATTGCCGATGCAAACCTATCCATAGGGCCAAGAACACGGGGCTCTTTCCTTACCCCTAACTCCTCCATTTCTTTCTCACCCTTAACAACACTCACTTCCTCTCTCAACAAAGCCTCCTCTTTCCTCTTATTTTTTTTCTTGCTTTTTGCCTCCATAATTGCTTCCTTACACCTAGATTGATCATCCGTTGTTGCTTTAGGACATGCAGTCACATTTCCCGCTATGTGTGCTACATGTGCTTTAAGTCTATAAACTCCCCCAGACATCAACTTGCCACACAACTTACATTTAACTTTATCAAAATTGTTTGAGTCAACCAACATTCCAAACTCCCATCCAATATCATTAGACTTCCGTTTAAGTATATTTGATTCCGATATTGGTTGTTGGGTAGTAGAGGCTACCGAAGAATTAGTGCTCTGGGACATTGAATATATTGTTTACCACCTACTAAACACAAATGAAAATTGAACATTAATAAAATTAAAAATCATAATCTTATGATTCTTATAAAAATCCAACATAAAATATATTGTTTAGTGTTTATAATATTTAGGCATAGTCTATTATAAACACTAAAATAATTACCAACAATTACACAAAAAAATATTAACCCAAAATCTATTGAATCAAAATATTAAAAAAATAATCACAATCTCATCAAAATTCAACACAACCTATATTATTTGGTATTTATAATTTTTAAACACAGATAACTAGCAATTATACTCAAAAATATGCAATACAAAATCTACGGAGCATTTCATCAAACACATTATATACAAAATTATCATAGTAAAAAAATTGAAAAAAAAATGATCAATAATTAAAATACCAACCTACATATTGCTTAGTTAACAACAATAAACAATTATATCTAAAATATTAACCTAAAATCTACAAATCAAAACATTTAAAAAATTAAAAAAATAATCACAATCTCGTCAAAATCCAACACAAACTATATTATTTAGTGTTTATAATGTTTAGACATAGATAATTAGCAATTATACACAAAAATATACAATAAAAATTCTATGGAGCACTTCATCAAACATATAATATACATACTTATTATAGTAAAAAAATTAAAAAAAAAAATTAATAAGTAAAATACTAACCTTGTGTTGAAGAATGTAATTGATGGAAGTTGAAAATAATGTGATTTGTGGAATTTATTTGAAAGAAAAAGAATTAGGTTTGCTTTGGCAGTTAAGGAGAAGAGAACGAGAGAAAGAAATGTAATCTGCTTGCTTTCTGGAATCTGTTTTCTTTTTTAAACTTATAAGGCCCAAAACGACGTCGTTTTGGGCTGCATTTAAAATTTTAAAAACACCCAAAACGACGTCGTTTTGAGTGTTTTTTTAATTTAAAAAAAAAAAAAAAAAAAAACTTCTTCTTCAAAGTCGTTTTGGGTGTTTTTTTTTTTTAAAAAAAAAAAAAGAAAAAACTTCTTCTTCTCCGCCGATCATATCCTTCTCCGATTGCCTACTCCTCGCTGCCGCGTACCGCCTTGCCCGCCTATGACTGCCTTTGAGGCCTAGTCGCCAACCAACACTGCCTAGGCTACCAACCGCCTAAGCCCGACGCCTAACCCCTTTTCCCAACGGTCCCCTGCCGTCTAGCGCCCCCTAATCGGCCGATTTTTACTTCACTGAATGAGATGAAAACTCATCTTTGTACTTCGTGGTAGTCGGCGAACTACGACAGGAGAACCAGAAGAGTGTTTGGGTGAAGAGAAGGTTGAGAATGCGAAGAAATCCTTCTGTTTTCCAATTGATTGACGTCAAACCGGTGAGAAATTTGAGCGGGCAGAATATGAATGGCTAAAGAGTTCTTCTAACACCAGAAATTGATTCAAAAGATATGAATGAAGATGAGGACGCAAAGGAGACAGTTAGTGAAGAATGCGAAGAAATCTTACCGTTTTTCAATTGATTTATAAGAAGAGGTGAGAAATTTGAAGGGGCGGACTATGAACGGGCCAAAGAATTCTTCTAACACCAGAATTTTATTTGAAACAAATGATAAGACGAGGAGGCAGAGGCGGCAGTTAGTGAAGAGTCGGGGGCTTTTTGGGTAGACAGTGTAGGTTACTGTAGCATTCGGCTACTTAGATTAGATAATTATAAAGGGGGGGCTATTTTTCATTTTCACCTCCTCCAATAGGCTATTTTGGCAAAATTCCCAAACCCCAAGGGTACAACCGAGTGGTGAAGGCTTTGAACTTGGAGGTGTGTTCCCTCACAAGTCCAAGGCTTGAATCTTCTTGGTGTATCCCCTTGGGGCCATGCCCCGTAGTGTAAAAATCAGTGATTAACCAGTCTATGTTGGCAAACTTTCGGGAGTGCAAGACACAGGTCCTATGGGATTAATCAAAATACTCGTAAGCTAACCCGGATATCCACGTTTCAAAAAAAATAGTTTTACAACTCCAATTTTGGTTCTATTTGGGGCGGTAAAACCACCAAGAATAAAGAAATAAAATGGGAATAAACTTTTATTCTCATTTACATTCATTTTATCTAAATCTTAATTAAATTAACAATTTGAGTTTTAATTAATAACATTATCCAAAAATGTGTGTGATGTTGTAATACCAGGGATATGTTTTCTTGAAAAGGCTTTTGAGCTAATAGCACTCAATGTCGGGTATCCAGCTTATATAGTTTTCTGGATAATATTACTTCAAAACTTATTAAGTTCAATTAGGGGTGAAATATGGAATCACTTTTGGTTGATTTTGTTGATTTTCATTTTAAAATCTCTGAACTTTGTAAGACTATCCTACAGGTTTGCCTCGGTCATTCAATGGAGTATCAAGGTTCTGCATGCCACGACATCACTCATGGCTATGCACACCAAAACTCAACATAGAAACCCCCTCACCTCAAGACAAAACAAACAAAATTATAAAGAATTAAACTTAATGAATCAAATATTCATATTATATTCGAGAATATGAATTTTTCAATTCATCAAATTTCAATTAACATTTAATCAAAATCATAACTTAATAATACTTAAAATAAAAGAAATCAATCGGGAAAATTATGGCACAAACTACCACCCCTTTTGTTACAATTCCCGAATAAAAAATCAAACAAAATATTAACAAAGTTTAATTATGTGGCTTAAACCACCCCTCAATACATCAACGAACATCAATCAACAACACAATACCCAAAAGAAATAACAAAAACCATAAACGTCAAAAAAATCCGAATGTGCAGTATCGGATTATCAATATGTATCAAATACAACATAAACCGAATAATCAACATGCATGAATCAGAATCAATAAGTATCAATACAATAAACCAAATTCAAAAACCATATGCATGAATAAGAAATTAACAACATCCATTATAAGATTAAATTAAACCAACATATCCGAATATCAACATGCATGATTACTGAAATCAAAATTAGAAATAAAACATGCCATATATCTTAAACAACAAAAACATGTGCAAAACAAGAAATCAAACATAATAAAACTGATAATTATCATGCAACCCGAGAACTATAAGCTTTGATACCAATTGTAAATACCTTTGATGAACTATATGAACCAATCAAAATGGAACACCATCAAAGGCGATCAGAGATAAATGGGTGTATGCACGTTTAATCGATGGATTCATGTTTTTATACTCTTCATTGTGTTAAAAGCTTCTGAACCGATAGATCTTCCTTGATATGCTCTCTTTCTCAATGGAAACGTCACGAGTCGGCGTGATTTTTGCTTGTAGAACTACTTTATAACATGAACCGAAGGAGACTAAGAGATGATGGATGGAAGAACAAGAATGTGTGTAAGTGACTGATGGCTAGGGCTTCAAGAATGTGTTTATTTATGTCAAGGGCAATAAGGTAAAAGACTACTCATTTACAACATAGTCCTACACGCATAAAGAAACATGGTAGGTAAGCCCTGAAGGTTTAAAAGAAAAGCCTGCGAAGACGACCTCTATGCCCTTGCAATTTTGTACAAACAAAAATAAGGCAATTTAGGTATTTCTCCCTGAGTTAAGCATATTAATTTAATCCTTCAATTAATTGTATAAATTATTTCTTCTATTCTAATCAAATTAACATAAGAAATGTTCATTTTATTTATTTAATTATGTTTTCTTTTATAATCATATTATTATAAGGAAACTTTAATCACAATTAATTTGGGCATTAAACACAAAAATGGGACCGACAATTTAATCAAATTAAAATGCCAAGTTTATCATATATTCCATACTTTATCAAATTAAATACAAAATAATATAAACATTTTTGTAATATGCTTTGGAAATCTTATTCTTATAATACACCAATTAATTTGTAGATTTAATTTTTAGGACACTATCAAATAGGTTTTAATTAAATCAATTCTTTCTCTCTTGGTACTCATTATTGTCCAAAGAAAATAGACAACTAACTTGTGACCTTACGGATATATTCAATTATAAACTCCAATCGATCGGGCCCAATGCCTTTTATCTTATAAATGTAACAGGGTTAATCTATTAACTCTTGCCCATGGCCTAAATTTGAACTCTTAAATTAAGTACTCTAATTACTAAAAAAAATTAATAATATTAATCAAATTAAAATATGTCATTAAGTTTTATATATGGAGTAATAAAAATTATATAGATACCCTCATAGGACAACGATAATTGAAGCTGGGTTAAAATTATCGTTTTACCTCTCCAATTACATCTTGACTCCTGAGACCAATTTTACATCTAATGAATGAATTAGTTTGATGAACTTACTACATTAAAAATTTGATCAAAATTTATAATTCAAGCCTAATAAAACCTCAAGGCAGTATCTATTAAACCTTACAGAGTTATGAATTCTATATTTATAGAATAGTGTTCTTTGTCTCACATAATATACAATCCCAACTAGCTAAAATATTAACCTTTATAAAACACATCTCATTTTTTTATTCTATTCAAATACTGTAGCCTGCAATCCAAAGATTAGTACTCACTTATGATTAAGATAGGTATACCTAAGTTACTAAGTTTATGTTTATAGTAACAATCATTACTCTGGAGTATAACTTTACTCAGTCCTTATTCAATGTATTCACCATACATAAATGTCTTTGCTTTAAAGTCGTCTCCACTTTAAGATTTGAGATTCATCATTCCCATGGAGGCAAACAACACAACAAACTTAAGTAAATAGAGTGTCCAACTCTGTTATAAGTTGTGAACTAAATTCGAACGGTAATAAAGTTATGGATCTTCCATTGATGCATCCCATATCGGTTAGTAAGGGTGGTCTTGGGTGTTATATATATGGGTTCATAACCCTCCACTCTTAAGCTAGCTTTTGAGGTGGAGTTAGGTGGGTTCATATCATTTGGTATCAGAGGCACGTATCCTTGTATGGTCGGTGGGCCATCTACACGGTTCTCTGCACGAGATGTGCAGTTTAAAGGGGTCGGGTATGATGCATCCCACATCGATTAACAATTGAGGTAAAGTTAGGTGGGTTCATATCACCCATATATGACTATTCGTATAACTAGAAACTTTATCATCTAATTAGCTTAGAAACTTTAATAATTAATACTAAATTAGAGATTAAAATAGATAATGATTGAGTGATAAAAATAACTTTTATTTATTTCACATTATGTTTATATTTACAAAAAATATGTCTTACTTTAAGCGTATCTCTAACAATAGTTCCGTATTACCCCTCCATATCATCATTACTTAGTTGAATTGCATCAACAATTTAGCGTCTATGGAGCCAGCAAAGGCCACTCACTGTTCCAAATCCCCTAAGAAGGCCAGAAAGTCATGGGATTGGGAGGGTGGATTTAGAGCAACAAATGGAAAATCTATTGCAAAACATGAACCAAGTACTGGAGTACATCCAGAATGAGAGTGCAGTGAAACCTATCTTCAAAGAGAAGGAATGACTTACAGAGCTTTTAAGTTAAGGTAACTCAGAAAGAAGGGGTCATAGAAATGAAAAGGTAAGTGATGGCTGAAGAGAAACAGTAGTAATAAAGCCAACTTGAATCAAAGCGATTTAGAAGACAAACAAAAGGTCGATCTAAAGTATACCTTCAAAGAAACACTAACAAACTTGAATTGTAAAGAATAGGACTATACAACACAGTCTGGTGGCTTAGAGTAAGAAGTAAAATCGATTGAAAACGTGGCTTATTTCATATGCAAATTACAAGATTAATTGATTCACTGCTTGAAGGGATCGAATCACCAACAATTGCTTACTAATGTTTTCTTAGTAAAGTAGGGAAGAGACGAGACACTCAAAGAATACATAGTTTGTTTTGACATAAAAGTAGCGAAGTAAGAAAATTTCACAGGACGTTGCATATCTACAGTACTGGCATGCTTGTGCACTAGAAGATTCCATTATTCCTTAGCCAAAAAATCCACCTAGGACTTTTACAAGCCATTTGCAAGAGGAGAAAAGTATTCCGATGTTGAAGAATTAATAAATGCCAAGAGAAGTGTCGACCAAGAGTCAAACGAAGCGAACAAGAGGAGGAGGAAGAAATAACCTAGAGAAAACCTCGAGAAGAGGAACAAAGAAAAAACATAAAGGCCTAGGACTCTAGAAAGTTGATTATCTAGGTACACTCATTTGAATATGCTTATAGATAATTGTTCATGGAAGTTAAGAATCTTGATTTGTTGAGTTAGCCTAAATAGATTACAGTTGGACCGAACAGAAGAGATAATATATATAGTTGTAGATTATAACGTAGAGGACTGTTTTTACCTGAAAGAAGATACTGAGTTTCTCGGCTGCAAGGGAAATTTCAAAAACTATGTGGCTAATCAAGAAGTAAATCAAGCAAAAAGTCTACCTCGACCTTTTATGAAGAGAAAAGACATTGGAGACATCGGAATCATCTTTGATGGACAAGTAGGTAGGGGTAGAGATGGCAAAAGGCCAGGCCAGGTCTGGCCTGCATGCTACAGTGCAGGCCTGGCCTGAGGCTAGGCCTAAGGTAGACCAGATGTAGGTCTAAGCTTCGGGCCTGTAGGGTGGCCTAGCACTGTAGCAATTGATTTTTTTATTAATTTTTTATTTTATAAATTAAAAAATAATTTAAAAATTTTTAAATAGTTAATAATGATAGGCTTGGTCCAAATAGTGTAGGATTTGGGTCAGACCTAGGCTTTCAATTTGTTTCAAGGCCTGACTTGACACTATTTGGGTCTGGCTTGGCCTAGCCTATAGGCTTGCCAGACCTATACAAACTAGGCCGGGCACGGCCTGGCCCGCTTTTTACCATCTCTACCGTAGGGGTGATTCTAATAAGGATCTTAAGGCCTATGCCAAGGAAGCAAAAACAAGTCTGGTTGAGGTCAACTATTCTGATTGACCAGCAAAGAAAACGAAGTTAAAAACAGCATGCAAATTACATTCGTTAAGGAAAAAGCTAAAGGCATCTGTCAAGCTTATAATGATGCCTTACTTGTTGCCATGACAATTGCTAATAGAAAGGTGTATCATGTATTATGCTGCAACATTAAAAAGATAGGGATTGATGGAGAAAAATTAGAACCAGTCTAACCACCTTTGATTGGATTTGATTGGGAAATTATGCTTTCTAAAGGTAATATTGGGTTTCTTATCACACAAAACCCTTACGAGCCTACCAAACTTGTCAACTTTATATTAGTTGATTGTTTATCAGTCTAGGCTATGATCTCCTTTGCCAAACCACTATATATCATACTTGAGTATCGAAGTTGTTTTGTTGCAACATCGATGGTGCTTTTTTTAACATTTTAAGTATTATGTTTTTGGTAGGGATAATTAATTGTAATTCAACACCACCCCTCCATGTCATCATCATTTTACCAAATTAGTTTTAGTTGCATTTTTCATGTAATAATATTAATCGATTAATTTTGTTTCAACCACATTAGTTAGATAAAATTTAATTTTTTCTTTTGAAAATTAATGAGTAAACTTAAAAAAATGGGTCTATAGACGATATAGAACATCTTTAGGGGTCATGTAACCTCTCCCTTTGATAATACTTAATATTTCCTAACGAGTAAAAACACATACAATAAATTCTATGCAAGCTAATGTGGCAAAATATTTTGATGGGTAAAAATGAGGAAATTGATAATAGATGATGTAATACTCATCCATCTAGTAAGTTCATTTTATATCTAAAATTATTCTTTTTGGATATATAGGCGTAATCTTCAACTTAACAATTAGTTAAAGTTAAACGTTGAAAACATTTATTGTTTAATTATTTTTAAGATATATATAAAATATATTTAAGAAAAAAAACGAAAAGAAAGAGAATGCACAACGTCGTGGTGCTTCTCCTACCTTAAAGCACAAAATAGAAATAGATAAGGGCGGTTAAAGCCAATAACTCAACAGGAATCAGCCAATTTGAATGAGAGTAAAATAATCTTAAAATATTAAATTACAATTTAGTTGGTCCATTATCGTTAGTGCCAAACCGCACAATGCAGCACCACTCAGGGATGTCCTAACTCAGTTACCTGACAAAACTCTCTTCGTTAGCATCTCTCTTACTTAAAGTATTTAGATACCCTATTCCGGTTCGTGCCTCTCGTGTAATTTAGTATGTTAAATTTGATGACTTTCTGTTGAATTCAGCTGGGGAAATTGAGTTTTCTTTGTATTTGGACTCCTTTTTTATTTTTAAGAAATGGGTTCTTCGGTTCTCTTTCCTGCTCCTTCAGTAGCTGGTGTTAGATGGTCTGCAGCTCAGGTGAAGGGTTCAAGGTTCTGTGTACGCTCATCTTTGGACACAGATGTGTCTGACATGAGTGTTAATGGTAATTTTCCTTTTTCTCTTTTTGTTTTGTTTTATTTGCTTGTGTTGTTATCAAGTTTTGATCTTTTTGGCTTTTTGGGCATCTGGGTATTTTGTTTTAAGTGATTAGAATAGGGATTTTTTTTTTTAAAATTAAATTTGGTGATACCTTTAAATTGAATTTAAGGGAGAGTAGTTCAGTGGTTTAAGTTCTGGTACATGATAATTTGGAAATGTGATTTTCTGATGTTAACTGGGGACTTGCCTCACCTCCAGCTGAAAATATTCGATGGAGTTTGGTTAATCGGCTTTAAATTTAAGTTTATAGTTGATAAGGAAGGAAATAGTGAAAATAACAAAAATTTTGATAAATTAGTTTTTGGTAAAATGCATATGCCATTTGGCACATATAGGATCGAACAAAGGCTGCAGTTTCTGATTTCTATTTACCAGAGATGGACCTTTCATGTTTAGAAATTATGTTATAACTTGGAATTGGTACTTTGGGATATTATATTTTGGTACTCAATATGTTAATGGGATGATACACTTGGCAGCTCCAAAGGGTTTGTTTCCACCAGAACCAGAACATTATAGAGGACCGAAGCTTAAAGTGGCTATTATTGGAGCTGGGCTTGCAGGGATGTCAACAGCGGTGGAATTATTGGATCAAGGCCATGAGGTTTTTATCATCCTACTTTTGAATCTTATGGATGTTACATTCATCTCCCTAGTATATATCTCCAAGAATCTCATTATCATTTTACCATATTTTGAAGTACATGTTTATAAGCAGTTATCATTTTCCTTTTTGGAAGAAAATGAGTATATTTTGCTGATTTTTCATCATAAGGGAACTTTTATGGTTTTCTCCAGGTGGATATATACGAGTCAAGGTCTTTCATTGGTGGTAAAGTGGGTTCTTTTGTGGATAAACGTGGAAACCATATTGAAATGGGACTGCATGTTTTCTTTGGATGCTACAATAATCTTTTCCGTTTGATGAAGAAGGTGATCAGAGCTTGCTTAATTATGATTATACTACATTTGAATGATAACAGTTCTTGTATCTTTATGAACTAGTATTCCCTGATTAAGAAACATGTAGCCCATTTAAAGGTAATATGTTTGAAGATTTATGAAAAGAAGAATATACTTTTAACTCTTCTTTGATGTTGCTCATTGGTCCATGTACTAAATTTTGGATCAATAATGACAAATGCTAGCAAGACTTTCTTCAAAACTCTCTTATTCACTCTTTACTTCTTGTGTAGATACTTGTCCATAAAACTTTAATCATTATTAGTTGAGTTAATGGTCCACTTGCTATTGTTGTAATTTAATAAAATTTTTGTGGACACATGTTAACCCAAGAAATAGAGAGTAAATAAGAAAGTTTCCAGGAGAGTATCCAAGAGAGTGTTGCTAGAATTTCTCATTTTAAATAGTTAATATGAAAATTTTATGTCATTCTGTATGCAAGTTAACAAACATGATTTCATGGTTATAACTTAAGTACTGTGTGTGAATTTACGGTGTTCAAGAAGACGATAGTGTCCTGTGCTTGTGACAGGACCTGAAATAAAACCCATAATGTAGGATGCTTATTTGCTTGGTGTTTGAGCAATTGGTATTATGGATGAGAATTGTGGCTGGATATTTTATATTTTCCTTTTAAGACATTGGGCTCCTCTTTTTATGGTCTCTGTTAATTTTTTTTTTTTTTTTTTTTTTTAAATTTTTGGGATCTCTACAGGTGGGTGCAGATAAAAATCTACTTGTGAAGGATCATACTCATACATTTGTGAACAAGGGGGGTGATATTGGTGGTATGGTTTAATGGTTGATTAATTTATTAACTTTGCAAATTGGTTTATGTAGTATCTGATGTATTGATAACTCTGTCTTGGATCCATTGTTTATAACTTTCACTTTCAACTGCAGAACTTGACTTTCGGTTTCCGGTTGGAGCTCCATTACATGGGATTAATGCATTTTTGACGACAAATCAGCTTAAGGTAGTGCATATGAAGATATTTTCATTCTTTGGTGTATCTATTTCCTTCTGCATTTCAATAGTCCATCACTATGATAAGGCTGTATTCCTTAAGCAATTTTTGCAACATTAGGCACTCTGATCTTGGATAGTGGTGCCCTCTATCATACTTACGGATATTGTCATGTTGTGTATCTTTGTCATCAATTGACACTATGAAATTTACCACTTGACCCAAAAACTTAAGATTATATGTAAGGGTCGGACAATAGTCTTTAATTTTTAACATGCCCCTTCACGTATACTTGCATGGGACTCTTAAGTTAGCGGGTAAAGCTTAAGCTTGTAGGTGTGGGTATATGGGCTCAACATTACTTTTATCTTGCCCTCTCATGTGTAAGGATCTCATGTGTTCTTGCATGTGAATCGAGCCTCACAAACCTCTTTTTGGGTCTTAAAAATGAGTCAATATATTTTCTTTTTTAATTTGCCATGGGATATTCAAACTTTAGACCGCTTATTCAGATGACTCTGTTACCATATTAAGTTTATCACTTTACCTAAAAGCTTAAACTATCGTGAGGATTCAACATTTTTTTCTTTCAATATGGGCTAAACACAACTTCTTCTTACAAAAATACAACTTACACATTATTTTTACAATTTAGTAACAAAATGGGGGATTTGAATAGGGTCCGGCTTGTCGACTTGGTTTTGGTGCCATTTAAGTAACACTTGGTTTAAAAACTTAAGTTTATCGGTAAGGGCCCAACTGTAGTAATTAAACTATAACAAACACCAATGAGATATCCTTCTCATATAGCCTCATCTTGATGCTTCGTTTGATATTGCAATTTGATTATTTTTGCCAAAATGTGTATGCATATCTCTTACTATCCTGTAGTTTTTATTCTATGTTCAGAGTTTTACCTTTAAAACTATTTGCTACCATATTAATATATCCGCTGCCTTGTTTATGACTCTTGCATTGCTTTTATTACCCCTATCAACGCTTCTTCTGTCATTGTTGGTACTGTCACAACTTCACATCAATGGTCATTGCAGGACGTGTTTTCTTATTTTTATTAATACATCATATCATACATTGCATATTGACATACCCTTTGCACTTTGCATCATGCAAAATGAAAATTGAGGGGAGTAATAGTTCCTTCCCCTTCTTATAAGTTCTAAGAGGCTGAATGAGTTTATGCCCAAGTTTCAAGCTTTGAATCCTCTTTTAATGTTTTCTTTATCTTACACTGCTCAATTGCAGACTTATGATAAAGCAAGGAATGCTATCGCTCTTGCTCTAAGTCCAGTTGTGAAGGCGCTTATTAGTCCTGATGGAGCAATGAAGGACATACGAGATTTGGATAGTGTAAGAATGCCTTCCCTTTGGTTTCAATCTTTGTTGTGTTCATGCAAGATCAGCTTTTTGCTTGAAGAGAACTATAGATCTTGTTGTGTATTCTACGTAATCTTGTAGTTTAGGGTTATTATAAATTTCCATGTGGGAAGCAGGGGGGAAGCGGATGGTTCTGCATGTTATTTTTCCTCAATCCTTTACTCTCATGCTATAATTGTATTTTAATAATATAATCTTCGTTTCTGAAAAATAAAAAATAAAAAACTCTTGTAAATTTTTTATTTTATTGAGGGAATACATTTACTTAAAATTTCATTTACTTCTTTCAGATAAGCTTCTCTGATTGGTTTTTGTCCAAAGGTGGTACACGCGCAAGTATCCAGAGAATGTGGGATCCTGTTGCCTATGCCCTTGGGTTTATTGATTGTGATAACATCAGTGCTCGCTGTATGCTTACTATATTCTCATTGTTTGCCACTAAGACTGAGGCTTCTTTACTGCGCATGCTTAAGGGTTCGCCAGATGTTTACTTGAGTGGTCCCATCAGCAAGTATGTCACAGATAAAGGGGGCAGGTATATTTGTACTTAAAGGTTCACGGTTATGGTGGTTTATAATTCTTAGTTTTGTTTCTCCTATGACAAGTTATTTATCTTTTTTTTTTTTTTCTGTTCTGTCTGCTAGAACAGGTTCCATCTTAGGTGGGGATGCAGAGAGATACTTTATGATAAATCTGCTGATGGAGAAATATATGTCAAAGGAATTGCCATGTCTAAAGTAATTTGCTTCTCTTGTTCCTTTAGTAGGTGGCAAAAGCTTAGCTACAATTTATCCATCCACTAGTGTTTCCTAAGATTTAGCTTACTGAGCAAGCAGAAATTTGTGAAGCAATTGCTTATATTTTCTACCTCTGTTAGAAGAGGCATCTTTGGAGTTTGAGTTCCTTCTTTAAGGATTATGTCCTAAAGCTTACATTTTATTTCAGGCCACTAATAAGAAAGTCGTAAAAGCTGATGCATATGTTGCAGGTTGGTTTTAAATCTCCTTATCTATTTCTATTCTCATCTTTTATAGCTCTTCAATATAGGTGAATATTTGAGTTATTCAATTTTCCGTTTGATGGCAGCTTGTGATGTCCCTGGAATTAAAAGACTACTTCCATCATCATGGAGGGACATAAAATTTTTTGATGATATTTATGAGCTAGTTGGCGTGCCTGTTGTCACAGTACAACTTAGATACAATGGCTGGGTTACTGAGTTACAGGATCTGGAACGGTCAAGGTGATTCTCTAATATATAGTGAGTTAGCAGCATGTAAGCGCAGCATGCTCTTTCACGGCCTCAGAAAATATGCTATGGCTTCATTTCTTGGTAATAAAAATTAATGCATTATCTGTTTCTTCTTTAATCTCTGTATTTTAACTGATAGGCAATTGAGGCAAGCTGCGGGGCTAGATAACCTTTTGTATACTCCAGATGCAGATTTCTCCTGCTTTGCAGACCTGGCACTCACATCTCCAGAAGACTACTACATCGAGGGGCAAGGTTCATTGCTGCAGTAAGGAAATCATTATTTAGTGCATTTATACTTGAGCACACAATGTGCACCAGCCATAATGACTATCCTCTTGTCAATTTTTTATTAAAACTATGTGTTCTTTCAGATGTGTTCTGACACCAGGGGATCCGTACATGCCCTTAACAAATGACAAAATCATAGAGAGAGTAGCAAAGCAGGTTGGTCGGGTTTTACATATATGTTCAATTTTTAATTTTTAATTTTTATTTTTTTTATTAATCATAGTTATTAGATACTTCATCTGTGCTCTTTGCTCATTAGTCTCGAAAATCCTTTGCATTTGTGCTCTTTGCTCATTCTCCTTTGCTTACCTCAAATTACATAGTT
This sequence comes from Bursera palmeri, assembly GCA_026225775.1. Taxonomy (NCBI): domain Eukaryota; kingdom Viridiplantae; phylum Streptophyta; class Magnoliopsida; order Sapindales; family Burseraceae; genus Bursera; species Bursera palmeri. Next base: position 22,925 of record JANKKB010014611.1, read on the forward strand.
GTTATAGTTCGACAATGACTATGCAACTTTCTACTTCAGATCATTAGCTGACATATTCGTGATTCTTACTTTTATCAGGTTCTAGCTTTATTTCCATCATCACAAGGTTTAGAAGTTATTTGGTCATCCGTGGTCAAAATTGGTCAATCCTTATACCGCGAGGGGCCTGGAAAAGATCCATTCAGACCTAATCAAAAGACACCTGTGAAGAACTTCTTCCTTGCTGGTTCATATACGAAACAGGTAAGGCACATATATTTATCATCTACCTTTTATATTACACAAGATATGAAATATGCACTGTTTGAAACAAGATCAATCAAAATAGAAGTGATACGATTTGTATGGTTTCACCTTTACAGGATTATATAGATAGTATGGAAGGAGCAACTTTGTCTGGTAGACAAGCCTCGGCCTATATCTGCAATGCGGGGGAAGAATTAGTGGCATTGCGGAAGCAGCTTGGTGCCGTTGAATCTGAAGAAAAAGTTCCCACTTCCACTGATGAGCTTAGTCTCGTCTGATGCATTTATTCCCTAAGCATGCAAATTATATGGCTGAGGCTCGAAGGTAGCTATGCCGACACTAAAAATTGTTCAACATCTATGTAATTTTAATGCAGTTATATAAAAAGGAATGAAATTATATAAAAGAAGAACGTCACATGCAGATAAATTCAGCAATTTTTGTGCTGTTCTTTCCATTAATCATAGCTTATATTGGTGCGGTTGTGGATAAGACGTCGTCTATATCTTGTTTGCATTTGACGACGGGGTAAATACATAGACACCCCCGAGGTTTGGTCTAAGTAACAATCTCACCCCTGTTGTTAATAAAGTAACATAGACACTTCCAGAATTAGAAAACATGGGGTCTTAACACATAAAAATAGGGGTCTTAATGTTACTTAAAATATCAAAATGGGGATCTTTATGTTATTTTATAAATAACAGGAGTGAGTTTGTTACTTAGATCAAACCTTGGGAGTGTTTATATATTTACCCCATTTGACGACATGGCATAAGAAAACGTCCAAATCGAGAGGGGCAGAGTTTAGACCGTTTCAGTGCAACTGGAGATTGCCCATTGGACCGTAAAAGACTGATGACAATCATCTAGCTATTAGACTGGAATGAATTGTTAACTATCATAGCTTACTGAATTGTTGGATCGTAACATACCGGTCCTAGGGTATCCAGCTGTTGGATGGTAACCTACTGTTAACGCTCCATCGGTTCTCCGTCAAACTTGCACGTGATTTTGCTCACTCTTTCAACAATTTAATCGAATTTCATTATCTTTTCTAATTATTTCTTTCGGTCTTCACCTCAAAATATATATCATCAATAAAAAATGCGTGATGCAAGAATCCCATAAATAAACAATTCAATGACAAAATTAAAATCGAACAAGAACTACTACAAAGATGGTCGTTCATTATCATAAAATTATTCTTATTGATAAGCAAGCCATTAACACTATACAAGCAAAGTCGACATAACCAGGTCTCCACAATAACAATAAATACTCAAGTATTTCATCATCTCACATTAATTTATATATCAAACCATTACCGGAATAATACACAAAACATTAATGTAACATGCATGCATTGCATCCCATCCTGCTCAATCCATCTCTGCACGCCTTCTATCTACAACAACCGCGAGATCAAAGGAGCAGGTTGTGGGGGCGGTGGTCACTGCTTAGCTTCTGTTCTTGCATTTCTCCATGGCTCTTGGAGCTGAAATGAATTGATCCCATATTACAAGTTTTTAATATAATTATAACTGACTTGTATATCAAAATTGGGAATCACAAGGAAATCATCAGTTCGACTAAAAGTAATATTAATCTGATGATAAAGAAAGTAGCTTTAAAGAAAGATGAAGTTTTGTAATTAGTTAACTTTAAGCTTTAGCCCGTTAAGTCTGTTAAGCACAAAAACAGTTAGCCTATTAAAAACATTACGCCCCGTTATGACCGAACACGGTCTATCCGATGTAAGGCTTGAATCGTCTTCTCCGACGTTGATTTGCATTTTTTGGCAAATTCTAACCCTTCTAACCGCAAAAAGTAGTTCAATATACTCCAAAATGCATCACAAACAACAATCAAACAATAACAAACCCTAACTCAATTTCAAAACACCATAAAAAACTTATCCATTCTAAATCAAATCATATAAATCCATTTTTTCAACACAACAAATAACACAATAAAACAACAAACAATGCCCTTTTCAAGAGCAAACTAACGGGGCATACTCAAAGCGACGGTTTGTTTTTCCAAAACCAACGGTTCGTTGTGATGATTTTCCACGATCTCCGACATCATTTACAGTAGATCCAGTGACAGTCTCATGTCCAGCGGCATTTCGTGCTTTGAATAGGAAGGATGTGACTCGCTTGGCCGACAGTGGTTGGGGAGAGGACAGGATTTTAGGGATCAAGTGGGTTTTGAAAGTGTTTGAATGGGAGGGAATTTTTGGGTTTGTAGGTTTATATATATAGGAGTATTTTTGTCAAAGAGGCTGAGGTTGGATAGGTAAATCAAATCAAATATAAATATGGTTAGTTTCATCGGAT
>JANKKB010014613.1:7060-40257 GCA_026225775.1 Bursera palmeri
TCAGTCGCTTCACAATTTAAAACTTAACATATACAAGATCAGTTTTTTTTTTTTTTTTTTTTTTTGGGGGTTTCGGTTTTGTTACTACTTCATCTTTTCTTTTACTTTTTCTTTTCCCTTTTCATTCTCGCAGCTACTTGATCTTCAAATTCTGTCGCATAATCAAACTCTTCGCCCTGAAATTTACCAATATTTACATGCGTGCCACTGCCTCAATCTCTTTGTTAAATTTTTCTTTTTTTATTTTTTCGTTACAGTTTCTTTGGATGGCGAAATCTTCGGCAGCAAATGTTGGTCCGGGCGGTAAGACTGGAGTGAGAATCGTAGTTTGTGGTGAAAAGGGCACCGGAAAATCGAGCTTGATTGTAACAGCCGCGGCAGACACTTTTCCCGCCAATGTGCCGCCTGTTTTGCCGCCTACTCGGCTGCCAGAAGACTTCTATCCCGACCACGTGCCCATCACCATTATTGACACCTCTTCAAGGTCTCTCTCTTGAACTTGACAGTTCTGATGATATGTTCAGCTTAAATTGGAGGTTTCTAACTGTTTCTATTTGGGTGTTAATTAGTACGGAGGATAGAGGTAAACTGGGTGAAGAACTGAAGCGAGCGGATGCAGTTGTGCTCACTTATGCGTGTGATCGCCCTGATACCCTTGATGAATTGAGTACTTCCTGGCTTCCGGAACTTCGTAGATTAGAGGTTTTTAACGTCCCGTTTGCTTACATATTTTGAGTATTACCTTTGGGTTCTATTTCTTGTCTTTTATCTTGAAAATGTCATGAACGGCTAACATTCAATCAAAAGGTGAAGATTTAAAATGAAAAAGTAACATTTAGTATTGCCAATATGGCAACTCTCTTAACCCTTGGTTCAAGATAGTTGACGGTTAGTTATGTGTCCCTTTTTTAAGTAAAAATATTAAGTCACAAAATCCTTACTCGAGGGGTTAGTAAACAGAGTAAGATTTCTATTTTATTTTATTCTAGTTCTCTGCCAGAGAACTATATATATATATTTTTTTTCATTTTTAAAATTTGTGAGCAGGTGAAAGTGCCTGTTATAGTGGTGGGTTGTAAGCTTGATTTAAGAGATGAGAGCCATCAAGTGAGCTTGGAACAGGTCATGATGCCAATAATGCAACAGTTTCGGGAGATCGAAACTTGCATTGAGTGTTCAGCATTGAAACAAATTCAGGTATATATTTTAAGGCACACATTTTTTAGTTTTTTATGTTAACATGTAGGATGTAATGTGGTAATATTTTATAATTGTATTAAGTTTTCCTGATAAATTGCAGCTCTTCTGTGATTTTAGTAATCTGTTTGTGGTGTTGATGGCATTTTGTTGGATTATAAGTTTGTTGTAGTCCATCTATATTTTTGCACCTGCATGCATCATTGATCTGGTTTAAACCTACTGGCTACAAGCATTTATTGTGAATCTGATGAATCTCTTACTTAGTTGGATAATCTGTGATTGCTGAAGCAGTGCCGTTGGTTTTGGAATTGGCATATAAATACTCAGAATTGACATTTTGATTGCAGATACCTGAGGTTTTCTACTATGCACAAAAAGCAGTACTACATCCAACAGGTCCTCTATTTGATCAAGAATCTCAAGCTTTGAAGCCCCGGTGTGTCAGAGCCTTGAAGCGTATCTTTATTCTTTGTGATCAGGACAGGGATGGTGCCCTTAGTGATGCAGAATTGAATGATTTTCAGGTTTGTTCCCCTTCTCATCTTTTCCCTATTTTGGGGAAGGGAGTGCGGATTTGTCCCATACGTAATGTTCTTCTCATCAATGTATTTTTGAATTTGATGCCTTAGTGTTTAAAACAAGTTTGCTATAATATTGCTGTGTATTGTTCTCGAGGTTTGTGAAGGACCTAATAATAGTTGTAACAGGTCAAATGTTTCAATTCTCCATTACAACCTTCTGAAATAGTGGGTGTTAAGAGGGTTGTGCAAGAGAAACTACGAGAAGGAGTTAATGATCGTGGTCTCACATTGGCGGGTTTCCTTTTCCTTCATGCATTGTTCATTGAAAAAGGACGTCTTGAGACAACGTGGACTGTCCTAAGGAAATTTGGATATAACAATGATATTAAACTTGCTGATGAATTAATTCCATATTCATCATTCAAACGAGCACCTGATCAGGTAATATTTTGTTGAACTGCACAAATGATTGGGACTATGACAGTACTCATAATGTGATCTTACGATTGTTATTATCTGATCTATTTTTATATCAATTGTATGGTTGGGTGTGGAATCTGTATAAACATTAAAGAAGCATTGTTGAAAATTAGAAAAAGAAGTTCCTGATATAACTTTTTTTTTTGGTTGCGTTCAAGCTCTAGGCTCATGACGGACCAGACTTGTTTTCATTCAAAGTACATGTTGGTTTCTTGGTTTTATTTGAATCCTAGCTATGAATTTAGTTATCAAGGTGGTCAAGTAATTTTTTTTTTTTTGTTGTTTTTCATTTTTGCTATAATTTAAAAGCAATTTCCCAGGAATGAAGTATACCTGTCTTACTTTGCTGCTGGAAATGGATAGAAAGAGCTTGGGCTAGTTTATGCTCTTCTCTCTCTGGTTGTGGAAACTGGGATATTAGCCATTGATTGCCTTGGTCCTTGCGACCAGATGTATTCTTCCTTGTTTGAACTGTGTATTTTTAAGGGTGGATTTGGATGGGAAAGAAACAAGATCCACATGTGGATCCCTTCTCCCATCTCTATCTGCACCCTTCCGATTTTGGATCTATATTTCGTCCAAAATATGGAATGCTTAGCCCTTTCATCTTTTCCAGATATCCTATTTCAGGATTGATCTGAATTGTTTGTGATTATAATTCAGCATGTCGACTCAAATATTATTGGGAACTCAAGACAGCGAATAGAAACATCACAAGATCCTTGAAATCATTGTTTAGAAGGGGCTAAATTTGGGTTACAGGTTGCTACTCTGGAACCTTCTTTTAAAAATGTAGCACTTACAAGCCCTGAATTTGGTTGGTAGTCATTGGGAAAAATCTAGATAGTCATTTCCTTGGATCGCCTTTAAAGTCCATTGTATTTGTGGTTTAAAGTTTACTTTTATGGTGTGAAATCTACCTCGTCTAGTGTTCAATTAAAACAACATACATTTTTGTCTAAAATTTTTTTATATCTTTATATTTTTAACATTTGCCTCCACGTTTTTATGTACACATAATTTTATCTTTTAACTCTTACTTTTGGTTTGCCATTTGTGTAGAGCGTGGAGCTGACTAATGAAGCTATCGAATTTTTGAGGGGAATCTTTGAGTTGTTTGATGCTGATAGTGTATGTACTGGCCTGTCTTTGTCATTAAGAAAGTTTCCATTTTATTTTGCACAATGGAAGCCTTCATTTTGACATGATTTAGAGGTTTCCTGTTAGTTAAGTATCAATATTCTCAAATTGCTAACCTGTATCAATCTTTTACAGGACAATACCCTTCGACCAATCGAAGTTGAGGATCTGTTTTCTACTGCACCTGAATGGTATTATAATGATTATTTTGGCTTTATTAATTGCATGAATTTTATCTACTGCAAGAAACTCTTGTCATTTTCTTCTGTTGAACCAACAAGTCTTAAATTCATTTTGTTTGTTAATTTGACTACTTAAAGTCTAGCTAACATCAATATTTTTCATAACTTCATCTAATTTGATGAATGTTGACTATGATAAGCTGCCACTGTAAAATTGATGCTATACAATGTTTGACTCATTTCTCATTAACTTCAGTCCTTGGGATGAAGCTCCATATAAGGACGCTGCTGAGATAACTGCATTGGGAGGACTATCACTTGATGGTTTTTTGTCAGAGGTCTCTCTCTACCCCCATCCCTCTCACACACACACACACACACACACTCACACACAGGTCTTGTGCATGTATGGGATTAGTTGATGGAACATTTACTTTCATTATCATACACGATTTTAAACAACAAGAAAATTTTCATGGTCGGTGACCTGTGCTTCATAGTTCATAATTTATAATAAATATTTTTATTGTAGTGGGCGCTTATGACACTTTTAGAACCAGCTCGTAGTGTGGAGAATCTGATATACCTTGGATATCCTGGTGATCCCTCTTCTGCTGTCCGTGTGACAAGGAGAAGACGTGTAGATCGCAAAAAACAACAATCAGAAAGAAATGTTTTCCAGTGCTTTGTTTTTGGGCCCAAGAATGCTGGAAAGTCTGCATTATTGAATTCTTTTCTGGGAAGGTCTGTAACGTGAATACTTAACTATTCTGCTGGCTAGTTTATACTTGTGAACTTTGGAATCTAGATTTGAAATTTTGAATGCAGGCCCTACAATGATAATCGTCTGACAGCTGATGAGTGTTATGCGGTGCATGTTGTTCATCAACCTGGGGTAAGTGGATAGACTGTCTTTGGAGGTCAAAACTCTACAAAAATGATTACTTAAAGCGGCTTTTGGAATGGATAGATACATGTATTCTGTACTGTGTATTGATGAACCAGTAGTTGCCACATTGACAGGCATCCAAATTTGAATCACTTGTGAACGCATGTTGAAAGGTGTTGATCATTCATTGTTAGATCAAACACATGTTTATATTTATTTTCTAATGTTATCTTTTGTTGTTAGCTAATCAAGTTTTTATCTTGCCATATGTTATAAGTAAATGCTACAACGGCTTTTTTACCAATGAGTTTATCAATATTGAAAACATTTCATCCCAATGTTACCTCAAACTGATATTTTATTTACTACTTTATTTTTTTATTTTTATTTTTTACAAGATTTACTCTTTGCGAATTTATGGTCTGAACTCAGAAAAACCTTTTGTGTAAACGATAAGATTGTCAGTTGTTTCTAGCTCTTAAGTAGGAGGACAGGGAATTACAAACAATTTTTTGGTGGGTAAAATTTCTCTTGTGGGCTAAAAAATATTGATAGACGAGTGTTAAAGAGAAAACTTAGGAGGGGCACTTAGTAAAAATTCTAAAATTTATAGAAAATTTTCAGAGTTCAGAAGGGGCACATGCCCCTTCTCGTCCTTTTGTAGCTCCACTGCTTAGATTGGTAAATATTCTTTAATTGTTGGCTTTTTTTTTTTCTTTATTCACATCAATGTCCATTTTTCTAAATTTCAATTGTTGGAAATTGAAGAAAAGTTTTGTAAAGCTTGTTCTTTTAGATCTTTTCATCCTGCTTGATTTTAACAAATAACTAAGTTCTCTCTGCCTTTCTCTCTAGCCTCAAATGTAATCTAACCTGCTGTATATTAGCAACTGTGCAGCTGGTTCAGTTCTTTGTCTTAGCATGTTCTGCTTCTTTTATCAGGGAAGTAAAAAAATCCTTGTGTTGCGGGAAATCCCTGAGGATGGAGTTGGAAAAATGCTGTCTAATAAAGATTCTTTGGCTGCCTGTGATGTAGCAGTATTTGTTCACGACAGGTAAAGAGAAGGATAGAGTGATCATTACTTCAAATCATCTAATGACTGCAATCTCATGCAATCTTCTAAATTAATGTGGTTCAGCTGTTTTAAAATCCAGGACTTAAATGGAGACAATTGTTTTTATCTTTACAATAGGCTGTTTAAATTTATGGATGAGAATGTCCAAAAATTTTGACCTCTTTTTTTAATGTATTTTTTTAATATGTGCAGCCATGACTCCGAAGAGTCAGAACATTTTTCATTAATATGTAATATACTCTGTTTATGATGATGCCATTTGCTTGTGCAGTTCTGATGAGTCCTCGTGGAAAAAATCAAATGAATTACTTGTAGATATTGCCACTCATGGTGAGGATACTGGCTATGAGGTGCCTTGCCTCATTGTTGCTGCAAAAGATGATCTGGATTCATTTCCAACGGCAATACAGGATTCTACCAGGGTATTCACTTTCTTCAATATGTTTTTCTTCTTTGTTTTTCGATTAAAGTATTTGAGTGACTGAGAGCTGTAATCATTATTGTCTTTTACTGGTTTAGGAAGTCGTCATCATCATCATGCATTGATCTGAAGGGTCTTTACCTAGTTAAGTACTTGACAATACAGTTTCTTGTGGATCATTTTTTTTCCTTTCTCTAATATTATGAGTAATTTTGCATGCTTGCTGGGTAAAGATATACAAATAGTCCCAGTGAATGTTTATCAAGACTTTTTATCTGATCATACTAAGTGACAGGGCAAACCAAACAATTTCAGTGTTGCAACTTTACATATGAACAATGGTCCACTTGTGGCTTTTAGAATTTGGTTAAATTGTGAGTCTTGTGTGCTCATGTTGCCTCATTGTCTCAGTAAACAGCAGTATTATATGATCGTCCCTATTGCTGGGTTTCCCACATTTTTCCTTTTAAATCCTTTCCTTTTTTGGAGCTGGGTTGTCAGTACAGTAACACATTTTGTTGGAATATTTGTTTTTGTAGGTTAGTCAGGATATGGGAATAGATGCTCCTATACCTATTAGCTCAAAGTTAGGTGATTTCAATAGTATATTCAGGAGGATTGTAGGTGCAGCAGAGCACCCACACTTGAGCATTCCTGAAACTGAAGCTGGGAGAACTCGCAAGCAATATCATCGACTCATAAATCGTTCTCTTATGGTTGTTTCAGGTATGTTGATTGTCTGGCTCTCAATTGGTGGTTTTTCATTTCTTTTCTTATATTACTAATGGATCAGTTTGGCTCATAAGATAAAAAAAGAAGCAAAATCAATTCTGAACTTTATTATTACCAATTGGCTATGGGTGGGATTCCCTTTTCTATAATTGAATCAGTCCATACTTGGTCGTCATTTACACAACCTCTTCGCAGAAGTGTTCCTTTATTTTATGAACTTAATCTATGCATAACATATGAAAAGGGCCTACATTTTTAAGACAGTAAACCCATTATTATGCTCCACATCAAAGTGAATATAGTATTTTCTTTTTTCTTTTCTTTCGTCTTTATGTCTATTGATGTTTCAAAAGTACCTTGTTGAAGTTGTGGAGAAGAAGATTCTTAGTTAGCCACTCGAAACTTGGAAGTTTGCTGGGTTTTGGAAAATTTTGTTTCTTCATTTTTATATATTGCTCCAATAGTTGTCTTTATTAATATAATGCTGCTTGTGTATATGAGTGAGAAATTTCTAATATCTTTCTCCCCTCGTTAACCATTTACAACATTATTGCTTGTGTTTCACCATTACAGTTGGAGCTGCAGTGGCCATTGTTGGACTAGCAGCTTACCGTGTCTATTCAGCTAGGAGGAATGCCTCTAGTTGAAGAATGGAGGACTGATATTCACTGTTCAATGCAAGCTCTCCTTTCCTTTAAGATATCTTTCCTGGGTTAATTGAAATGCCTCATCGAATTCGATTTTAAATGTTATATCATTAGTTTTACCCCGCAACTCTTTTGTATCCCTTCAAGTATTTTAGTAGGTGAAGTAGTTTGGGTGGAAGAGTTGTGGTAGAATCTTAACAGATGTACAATTGAAAAAGTTATTGTGCAGGGCGTGTGCAATAAAAAAATTTTGCTACAGATTTTCCAAATAGCCTTTTCTGAGATTATTCACCCGTGAACGTTTTGTCAATTTGATCCCTTATATTCGGGACGAGCGGGGTTGCTGGGTACCTGCGCATGCTGATGTCGAAAATCATGCGAAGTAGGGATCTCAAAAATGTATGTGGTCGACCAAACATGTCACTTCATTCATTATCTTTTAATTTAATCATAATGAGGGTCGGTTTGTTTTTAAATGATTATATATGATGGGTTTTTAATTAAGTTACGATAGCTTGACATAGATATATAACTGATGGGGTAAAACAGTTAAATCGAAGACTTCTTTGGGATCTGACCGTAACTTTCTGAAATCTAGCCTGAAGCTACGTTGTTCTCCAGACCTAGTTTTGACATTGGATTAGCACAGGGTTTTCCAGCCAACATCAACATTCAATTCAACCAAAAAAAATACTTAATTTTATATTTTTGTTGACTTAATATTTATCTCTTAAGAATTATTACTGTTTTTTTTTAAATTAATATTTATCCCTTAAAAATCTAAGAATAATTATTAATTTTTAAAAGATAAATGTTAGTTTAATAAATATTTAGAGTTAAGTATTTTATCAAAATTTAACTAAAGGGTCAATGTAATATTCCCACTATTGAAATTCTTCTATGTAAGCCAGCCTTTAAAAACTTTAGCTACTTAAAATTGTGAAATACAGAACCACTCTGTTCCTCCTTAATCAAGCGGAGTTTTCAGTTTCTCTGTTCCTCCTTCCTTTAAACTTGAATTATTCTTTTATAGTTAACTAGCGTGCAATGACATTTCTGTTGATGGTTTCATTCCTCTCTTATTCTAGTGTCTACGTAACCATGATTTGGCTACACAAATTGAACCATAAAGTAGCACTGGACCCAATGCAATTCCTGCTAATTTGAACACCAGCTGTCATTTGGCTCTGGAAACTGCAATTGAGGTCTCCTATTTGTTCGGCCAGCCTTTTCTTGATCCATAAGCTTGGATTGATGGCCCCATCTGGTATTCTCCAGATCCTTCCTTCTCAAGCTGCAAACAGTACTTCCTGAACACCTCTGTAGTCACATGGAGTCTGAACTCCAGAGTGAACAAGAATGTTATCTCGAGTCTGTTCATTTCTGCAGTGCTCACCCCTCCCACTTTAGCAAAATAAGCATTGTTGTAACACCTGCTTGTTCAATAAACAAATTGTTAAAACTAATCTATAGCCGCACAAAGCAATGAATCAACACTTCCCCCATCATTTTCCAGAGTTTGGAGACATGTTTTATAGGAGAAAATCTAGAATACATCCGTTGTACTACCAATATTACAAATTTTATGACACACAATAACCATTTTCTCGAGAAAAACCAATCAATACAAGAAGCAAAGCCATAGATTACTCTTTTAAATCGGCAGAAGTTGTCATCACATTGTTTGCACGTTCCTCCAGTACTAACTCTACCCAATGAATTGAAATAATCCGTGTTTAATGAGATATAGGTGCTTACTCATCGTCAATAAACTTGGCAGCAAGCATAACACTTGTAATCAGAAGGCGATGTGCGTTAAGGCTTGTAACGTATGCATCCATCCGTTGCAGGAACCGATCAATATATATGTATGCAACAACAAAACAAGAAGGGTTGCAGTTTGAATACTTGAAGATGCGTTCTATATATTGTCTAATGCTCAAGGTGGGTACTCTTGAACCGTGGAACATAGTAACTAAATCCTTCTTGTTTGATGCCTTCAACAAGTTTTCATTCTTTTGAATCGATCTCTCAAGAACAGAAGAGAGCAGAGATATAACTCGAGGAGCTCCTGAAATCCCTTTACCAGAGTCCACCAATCCTAAAGCTATATAAGTTTCTGATTCAGCAACCTGGCCATTGAGTATCATTATTTTTTCGGTATCTCAAAAAAGCTGAAACACATGCATAACACAAAACTTATTAGTACATATTTATGAATCAAGCATAACAGAAAAAACTCTCAGATGCTTACCCTAATTAATTGGAGCCTTTGAGCAGTTTGAGAACTTCAAATAAGCGCATGGTTCTGCTTTGGCCCATTTCTTGCAAATGTCATTGGCAAATATATATCAACTTTACCGAAATTATTCTTATCTTTTCTTTGAGGTAAGGTCACTATAAGGAATACATATATCAAAATATGCTTATTTAAGCTTAGAAATTAAAGAACTCTGTTCCTGGTGGGCCAATTGGGCACAATTATTCACCTTGCAAAGAAGTTTTTGAGAGACTAAGAGCACCAAGGAGCACCACATAGGATATACTGAGGCATATGGGCGGCGGCAACAGAAGAGTGAATAATTTATATGTTGATTGAGATGCCATTGCACCATTTCCTAATGCATTTATAATCAACAATATGAAATATCTACTTTATTTATTTCTTCTTTTTGTGCACCAAATGATATATGCAGCAAGATATTATGAAAACTTGTGAAGGAAGGAATGAAGAAAACTTGGCAACCACAGAAATTGGGTTGTGTGATTCTGCATATAATTATCTTGAAGCCAATTTGCAAGGAGGTTGAGGAATCGGGACCTTTGTACGCTAGGAAGCAACCAAATGGAATCATAATTAGTTTGTTGACGAACAAAAGGCAAGGGAAAAGCAGTTCAGATGAAGCTTGGATTGGCTTAATCCTAATCACAGTTCATATTATTTTTGGAATCTGTAATGCTGGCCATATTCTTTTCACACTAGTTGCTACATAGTAGGACTAGAAAGTGACTGCCCAATCGTGGGTGTGCGTATGTGATGTGAAGTACGACCTATATATAGTAGTGATAGGACCAGAAAGGGAAAAAAAAAAAAAGAAGAAAAGAAAAGTCTGAAGAAGCTGATTGAATATTTTTTAAAATAAGTAAAGACCTCTTATAGAAGATGCGAACATTTAAGGGTGGATTAAGATAATCTTTTTTAACTATAGATTATTGATAAATAGTCTCAAAATTCCATTAACATACATGCCAGATTGCTAGAAAGAGTTAAAAGGAAGAACACGACAAAACCATAATTATTCCATATTATGTCATAGATTAAGAAACGACATGCAGGTTATATCCTTAATCAGCCAACGACACGACGTTTCTGGACTCAGGTTCAGCCATTCACTACTTTCCTTGTACGAAATTGTACTAATTATCTGTATAATACTTATCGGATCACGAGAGAGATGTCATTCTTTCGAAGATAAATTAGTGTAACTGAGTTGATAGCAGGGGGCTAGGGTAATAGTTGTCATTTTTATCAAAATCAATTCGGGTTTGTAAAGATACTCTCAAATTTTTTATGATATTCGATATCGTATCTGTAAGTCTGTTCTAAGTTCGATCACAAAAAACGACATTGTGAAAATATTGTAACATAATACATAAGATTTGTGATATAAAATTCTTCACTTGTAATGTGACGCATATTAGTTGTATTTTATACAAATGAAATATTCTAAGCTTATTTTATACCAATAATAAAATCTTAATTTTTATTATAACTTGATTCTTATATTGTTGTAGGCGTAATATCCTTTTCAAGTGACCTCTCCAACTTAGACTTTATAATATATGATACGGACGGCGCCAAATTAAATATTCTAAATCTAACAACCAAATTATTCATAATATCTTGTTTTCGAGATAGTCTGATTCGGCAAGTCAATTTAACCAATCACCTGACTGAATCTCAGCCGTGCATTATAAATCCACGGTGCTGAATGCTGATAACCCCCGGGCCTCGATGTGGGCCCACTCTTAATCTTTCTTTATTTCATTTGTGCAATAGTTTGATCGGCATGGCCCACTTCATTAATGAAATTAAAAAATTGGGAAATATGTTCCGTTTCAGGTCAAGACTTGTAAACATTCTATTTTTTTATTTTGAAAAAATTGTGACGTGGCCTCATGTTATATAGTGTTCAAGTCAATTTGGTAGACCAAGACAAAGGGCCAACTTTGCCCTAATCTGATCCGGCTTTTCGTCGATTGGGTTGCACACAACTTTCATGAGATCATCAGTTCCTTATCTATGGTAAGACTTCAACTAACATCTATGCCCACGCGCTCATAATGCTCGTAACTTGAACCAAAACTTCAACGCTCATTTTCGTTAATATAGCACATAAATGTGATATTATATTCAGTAATACAAAACAAAATTTAAAATCTATGATTTTGTATCATATGATGATATGACTAAAAGATTGAAAAAAATTATTATAATATTATTTGAGATATTTGTAATTCATAAGCATATGTGTAATTATATTGTTTTAATTTACTTTTGTAAGGAAATTATTTTTATAATTTCTTAGTGTGAACAAATTAATTATTATTCAACTTTTTTTTTAAAATTAATTTGTTTTATTTTTGTTAGCTCAATTAATAAAAAGCGATATATATCTCAAATTAAATAATAATATCTTTCTCTTTTGATTCGTAGTTCACTCTTTCAAGGTTCATGGAATCGCTAGTCAATTTTTTTTTAATTAATAATATACTACAATTAACATGAAAAGTTTGATTCATTATTACAAAATTAAATGCTAAGCATAAAAAGATACTTGAATCCACGCGCACCAAAACAGTGCGCGGGAGTCAAGACTGGAAGCCCAAAAAGAAGACAATTGAAAACAGGATATTTCCTCTGAACCCCCAGATAGATTTCACGAAACATTTAACACCAACTTTTTTTTAAAGTAATACTTAACCCCTAATTATTTAACGGACGTTAAAACAGAATTTTATAAATCAATAAAATACCCATTCTACCCTCCTTTCCTTTGAACCATCTCTCTCTCCTCGTCACCCATCCCGATCTGTATCGCTACCGGATTGAAATTTTCTCACTCTACTGCTGGCAGATCTGATCACTTTCTCCGGCGACATATCCCTCTTCTGCAATGTCCCTGCATATCCATCCTCTCTCTTCTTTCTTATACAACAAAGCTTGGATATTATTATATTTTTTTCTCTGTGTTCACTTCTGGATTTCAACAGGATCCTCTGATTTGAAAAAACAAAAAAAAATAAAAATAAAAGAACTATATTTACCTTGATTATTCAATAATCTACAAAACAACACAACGCGGACTTTGGCGGTTACCTTCACGGCTTCACCTCTCTCCTTCTTTTATTCATACTTTCCCTCCAATTTCGTTTCCTAATTCTGCCCCTCCATGGCCGCCCCCTTTTATTCTCTATCGCCATCTCCCGCCAAAGCGAAGCTCTTCCTCGCTTCCCGCCCGTTCAATTACGAAAAACCCACGCAGAATCTTCAATTTGGAGGCGGATTGCCCCGGGGTTTATCTCTGGGCGCCAAGGCTGAAAGTGGGAATTTGAGGAAAACATGCCATGTCTTTAAGGAAGCGGAGAGTGGGTCTGCTGAAGAGACTTGTAATTCTGTAGAGGACAAGCAGTTCGTTAAGTGGTTTCATGAGGCGTGGCCTTACTTGTGGGCGCATAGAGGGGGAACTTTTTTGTTATTATTTCGGATGAAATTGTTTCTAGCACTTTCTTGGATCCCATATTGAAGGCAATTTTTTTCTCTCTTTTGCCTGTTTGGTTGGTGGGAAAGTGCTGGGAAATTTTTTGCTTCTGTTTTTACTTTGATGATTGATTATGTTTGTGTTTAATGTTTATGATGGGTGTGGTGGGTACAGGATATTGTGTTTCTTCATCACCTGGGGATTAGATTTATTCTTGTTCCGCGGACTCGTGCAAATTGACAAGCTTTTGGCTGAGCCAGGTAATTGAAAGAGAAAGCTGAAGCCTTTCTGCATTTGTTTATTCTGTTGTGTTCGTTTGATTTGGAGATCATGACATTGAGATTCGAGTTAGGAGATTAATTGTTTGAATTGTTTGATATTTCACGTTCATTGTACCATGATACATGTTTTTGGATATTTTGTCTTTTTCTCATTTTTGTTATTGTTGATGTTTCTGCTTCCATGAACTGCTTTAGACAGCACTTAACCCAGATATATAACCCAGATATGTTATTGCAGGACATGAACCTAAGAACTATGTTTTGCTTACTTCTTTTATTTATTTATTATTTAATTTTTTTTTTTTTTCAAATCAGAGGATCTCGTTGAAATCCAGAAGCGGACGCAGAAAAAAAAAATGTAATAATAGACAACCTTTGTTGTGTAAGAAAGAAGAGAGAGGATGGATATGCAGGAACATTGCAGAAGAGGAGACGTCGCCGGAGAGATTTGTCAGACCTGCCAGCAGTAGGGTGAGAAGATTCCAATCTGTCAGTGATGCAGATGGCGATGAGGAGAGATATATGCTGAAAAAGAAAGAAGGGTAGAATTGTATTTTACTAATTTATAAACGTTGTATTAACGTCTGTTAAAAAATTAGGGGCGTAAGTGTTAGATTTAAACAATTGGGGCTAAAGAGTGTTTTTGAAATCAATCATGGGGGTTCAACAAATGCCGCAATTCAAAACACAGACGTGCAGCCATGCACATACAGCCGCTCCTTTCATCACTGTATGTATATGTATATATACAAAGCCTTGTTCATTCAAAGTCGTGAAAAACTCACCAAATGGCATCATCACCATACTCCAAACCAACCCATACATATTCCAATTATAAACTCTTCATTTTCTCTCTAGTTCTTCTCTCCTTCTCCCTTCTGATCCTCGTTTTCTCTTTTCAGCCGCCTAAACAAACCCAATATTTCATCGACCCTCGCAGACTCCACAACCAACCTGTAGTCATCACAATCAAGCCCAAATGGCTTCAGCTTATCGAAGACCACATAGTGGGCAGGAAGATTAAGGTTGCTTTAGTCAACGCAAACAATGGCGATAGAGAGAACGATTATATCGATGACATGCATGGACTGGCTGCTGAGATAGTCCACGTAAACTTCGATCGTGTGGCCGAGGATCGAAAATGGGATGATTATTTCCCGGAGTGGATTGACGAAGACCAGAAGTGGGGCCCACCACGGTGTCCCGAGATGCCGATGCCGAGGCTGGAGGATTACAGGGACCTTGATGTGATAGTGGCGAGGGTTCCATGTGGAGTGGTTGGAGGAGATCAAAGAAAGGGGATTAGAGACTTGTTTAGGTTACAAGTCAACCTAATCGTGGCTAATCTTGCGGTGAAGAGCGGGTGGGTGGAGCCTGATGTTGATCGAACGGTTTACGTTGTGTTTATAGGGTCTTGTGAGCCGATGATCGAGATGTTTAGGTGTGATGATCTTTTGATGCACGTAGGGGATTACTGGGTGTATAAGCCTGATATGAGAAGGTTGAAACAGAAAGTGCTGATGCCTGTTGGGTCATGCCAGATTGCTCCTGCTTATGCAGAGACAGGTGAGTTCTCGCTTTATCATAAATTTTTGTTTGTTTCACAGATAATGATTAGTTTGGAAATTGTATAGAAAAATAGTTTAATTCGTTACTCGAAAAGAATGAATTTCCAACCAAAGCGTATATAACGTACACCTTTATTTTCGTTGCAAAACTAAAGAAAACAATTATTTTAAGCTTTGAAAAGGAGAGATACGTAACTTAAGGATACCAAACATGATCAAATTCGATCACTTTCCGTGCAAAAATAGCTATGAATGGATTATTTTAAGTGATCTGTGTATATCTTACGACATATAGTTGAATAGGTATGTCCATAAGTTCTCATCTACCCTTACCAAAGACGAAGTCGTGGATAATCTTTATCGGAAGTCAAAAAGGGGTTAAATTATAAATTTGAGTTGGTCGGTTCTTGGTCATGGGATTTTACTGTTTCAATTATTAATTAATTCCAAATTTTAGTAAGTTTTTATTTCAGAAATATAATAATAAATGTACAAACTAATGCTTGTCTGTCATAGCTTAAGTTGGACTCTTTTTAGCTTCTGATTCTTGAAAAAGGATAATATTTATTAATTGTCTGAATATGTAAAGTGTTATTTAACATGATTTCTGGTTTCTTTCGCAGGGAAAGAGGAATGGAGACGTTTCATGCCACAATCAAAACTAATGCCAAAACTGAATGACGGCGCGTACCACCAAAGAGAGGCATATATAACAGTCCTCCATTCCTCAGAAGCTTATGTGTGTGGTGCAATTGCTTTGGCACAAAGCATAATCCAAAGCAATTCTACCCGAGACCTGGTTCTACTTCATGACAAATCGATAAGTGCAAGGTCTCTACGAGGGCTGCGAGCTGCTGGATGGAAGACCAAGTGGATCTCACGTATCCGCAGCCCCTCCGCCAGAAAAGATGCTTACAATGAGTGGAACTACAGCAAGCTACGTGTGTGGCAACTGATTGAATATGATAAAGTAATTTTTATAGACTCAGATCTTTTAGTCCTGAAGAACATCGATAAGTTCTTCCATTACCCACAATTATCGGCTGCAGGAAATGACAAGACGTTGTTCAACTCTGGGGTTATGGTGATCGAGCCCTCGTTATGTATGTTTGAACATCTGATGCTGAAAAGCTTCAAGGTGGCTTCATATAACGGAGGCGATCAAGGGTTTCTTAATGAAATCTTTACGTGGTGGCATAGGTTGCCTTCAAAGCTAAATCATCTCAAGGTGTTCTTCAAGCCTGGAGACTTCAAACATCAAATCCCTAACAATCTTTATACGATACATTACCTAGGGTTGAAGCCCTGGCTGTGTTACAAGGACTATGACTGTAACTGGGATATGGTGGATCGCCATAAATTTGCTAGTGACTCGGCCCACAAGAAGTGGTGGAAGGTTCACGATGCCATGCCCGCGAAGTTGCAGCAGTATTGTGGGCTAACAAAGCGCATGAATGGAAGGATAAAGAAGTGGAGAGGGATAGCTAAGAATGCGAGTTTGTCTAATGGGCATTGGAAGATTAAAGTGAAAGATCCTAGACAATACCGTCTCATTGATTGAATAATATATTGTTTAGGCTTTTGTTGATAATTTTTTGATATTCGTTTTTTATTTGATATTTAATACAGAATTGGAATTATTGATCAGGAATCTCATTATCATAGAGCAATACATAGAGTTATTGATATTTGTAACTTAAGGAAAGATACGAGTAGCTATGAAACATGATCAAATTCGACCAATTTCCGTGCAAAAGTAGCGATGAATGCATTATTTTAGGTGATCTGTGGCTGATTTTTCTCTTACCAGTTATTGATAAAGGTTATATTCGTGTCCACATGTCATATTCGTGTTGTATTAAGATATGATGTAATGCAATTTTGCTCAACAATAAAAGAGTGATGCGACATGACATACTAAGACGGATAATAAGCGGATCATATTCATGTTAAATACGAACGCAACTTGTTTAACATGTTTATGTGACTAGCATGATTATTAACCCGTTTAAATGTTTATTACAATTATAATACGTTTAAACATTTAACAAGGTTATAATAAGTTTGATAGGGTTATAATTGAGTTTAATATTATTAGATGTTTAATATGATTATAACTTATTTTTTTTAATAAAGAGATAGGAATAAAATAAACAAATTAAGACAAGCTAATACAACAAAAATATGTTTTCATTAGTTTTAATAATTCGAAACAAATTTAATGGTGTCATAAACAGATTCACATCATAAACGGGTTGAAGACCTTCAATATAACACGAGAACATTATTAAAAGGGTTGAATCCTTTGACACGAACATGATTAAGGTCAACCCTAACACTATAATTTTGTATCGGGCTCGTGTCTTTTAAAAAATTGCCATACTTATTGATGATCCAACCTTTATCGATCTTTCTTACAAGTTCTTCTGCTATGACATGCGCAATAACGTGCAGTTGTTAAACATTTCGTAAATTTGATTACAATTGCTCAACTGAAAAGCTTTCCGGAAGTGCAGTACTCAAATGGAGAGTTATTGAATTTCCGTTGTGCAACGAAGCTGCAGAGTCGGGGGTGAAGTTTAAGCTTGTTGAAAGAGAATGCTTACTTGACTGAAGACTTGAAAAGCAAAAACTGCGAATTATCCCATCCTTTGAAGTGTATAGTTGCAAATAGCAAAGTTTGAAGTGAACCATCGGACAGAATGTCTACTTAGAAATATTATGGTTTTGGAACAGTTTCAGTCCGTTGAATACTGGGGTTTGCAATTATGTGTATTTCATGAATCATCTTATCAATACTGAAAAAGATGTGGATTTGGTTGTTGGAGAGGGTACTATTTCCAATTATTTGGGTGATAATGCTTCATTGGCAATCATGTTTAATAAACTTTGCTAGCAAATTCATTTTAGAAAATCCTGTTATATTATCTTTGCGAAGAGCTGAAAGCGCATTATGACGATCCTTGGAACAAAACCATAATAAATTTGAAAAATGTGTTCTTCAACGATCTTTATAGAGTCGCAGTAACAATTGCTGCGTTCAACTCAGCCTATTCATCGGTAAATCTCGGTAGAGTTTATGTTGAAAGTACTTCATGGAATACCCATGGGCCTAACAACTCTGCCTATTTACTCGACCCACTACCTAATCTTTTTTTTAATAAATAAAATTAATCTTAAATACAGTATTTTGTTATAACTTAGTTGAGACGAAATTGAAAACAGAAAGCAGCTAATCCGATGGACCCAGAATGTTATACATCTTACTTGACATAGCATCGTTATAGCTTATTTGAGACAAAATTGAAAGGAGAAAGCAGTGACTCCCAGACTGTTATACATCTTACTTGACATTAGCTACAGGTAGATCATCTTTCGCTTTTTTGCATTCAAAGATTTATCATGTTTATTCTCTTGATTTTTAACATAAATCTAGATACAAAATCCTAATCATTCATCTACACAATCTAATAATTGAGATTTAAAATATTAAATGTTGAAGCCAGTGAACTTTTTCTCTTTCTTTTCTTTATCTTCATTTCTATGAAAATCTCAATAAGACAATTTGTAGAAGTTACGGCTATGTCAAACAATTGGCCATGAGAACTCCTAGAAAGAAGGATTCCACAACTAAGACTTTGGAACATGGCAAATGCTGATTCCTTACTTAAATTTGGAGGTTTACCCTCATGCGAATATGGCCTTTCTTCAATCGTTGGATAAGCATATGTGCAAAGAGGAAGCACAATATTATCACATCAAGCTGAATATTAATCAATTAGTAGTCAATGTAGTATTAGTACGGAAGGAAGAGAAAGCACATTATTACAGAGAAAGGGAGAGAGATCATAAGTTGCCTTAGCTGTGACAATAGTCGAGAGGAGAATTCTGGATACTGGCGTTCAGTTCTTGACAAAACAACAATTTCTTCCCAGCCAAAATATTCTGGTACCTTATTCATATATATATATATATTTATATATATATTTCTTTGTTTTTGTGAATTTTGGCATCAAAAATGTAAGGTTAATCGATACCGTTTATCTTTTTTTTTTTTTTTTTTTTAAATTTTATTTTATAAACTCCTATGGCGATGTTTGATTGGAAGAAATAAACCATAAAATGTAATGATGATTCCCACATAGAATGTTAGCTCATTACTTTATATATCAAGGTAAATATTTATGTATTTAAATGTATATATTAATAGTGGATCGTCGAAGAGAAAGATAAAACACAAAATCAAAAGAGAGGAGAAGTGATACCTAAGGCATTACTTTGAGCTAGCTTTGACAATGTCTTTACGTATGTGAAAATCAATTCACAATTAGATTTAATTGTAGAAAACAACAGTCAAGGAAGTGGATAATGTTAAAACAAAATGTGAGGGTATAGTTAGCATTGAGGAAAAATATGAAATGATATTTACACTAAAATTTGTTCCTAAAATGAGGCAATCAAACACCGTTTAAAATAGAAAGTTTGATGAATTATTTTAGCACTATTGTATAGTATTACTTTAGTTTAGACTGATTATGTATCTTTATTCTAATTAATGATTATTCTATATTATTCTCTTAATTCACCATATCTGGTTTGATATATTAATATATTTTTATATATTTGTGTGGTTTATGATTTCATTACATAATATGATGTAGGATAAGTTAGGATTTTATCATTTTAGGAATTTTGTTAAATTACGGATTTTTATTAGAGATTTTGACTTCTTAAATTAGAAATTTTAATTGAACTTATTTTCCTATGCATATATAATTTTTCTATTTTTAATGGGATTTGTTTGTTTACTTTTTAGTTGCTTAGGTTTTGATTCTTATTTCTTACTAAAATTCTATTACCTTGTTGACACTATAACTAAATATCTATGGTCACTTGTTTTTAGGATTGTTGATTATTGATAATTTTGATAAATTTTCCCCTTCTATACTTGTCTTCCTTGGTTACTATTTGGGACTCTTGTTCGCTATAAAATTGGTATCAGAACATGCAATTTGATCTCACTCTTTTACAATCCATAAAATCCATAAACCGTAAAAACATTTTCACTACCTATTAATCCAAAGAACCACCATCACTATCCACTAAAATTCATAAAAAAAAAAAAAAAATAGCAGTTGTAAGGTAGTCAAATACCAAAACAACCGTCAAAGCTATCTCCATCGCCACTCACCTATAGTGATTAACTAACTTCTTTGCCATTAATATGTAGATATAAGGCATTTCCACTAATGGTCAATTGTATAGAACAACAATGCCCCACTTTCTGTCTCAGCAACCACGAAATCATCGCGATTAGATGCCAATCGATCAATTTCATGGCCACCAAAACCTTGTCTAACCTTCGATCGCTTGTCAACTATCCCGCATGACTGAAAGCATTTTTTGGCCTTGTTTCGGTGTGACCATTCAGCTGCCTTTTATTTTTCTTTTCTAATTGTTAATTTTTTTAGACATTTGAGTACTCTTGTTTCAAATTTAGCTTAGTCTTGCATTACTATTACGAAAAAAGAAGTAGTGTTATAGGTTTGGATTCATATTTCCTAATGAGAATCTATCTCCCAATCAAAGAAGGATTTTGTATGCTGTATACATAAGTATCTTTGGTTATTTTTATATATTTTCTCTACTTTTCACCTCCATTTTTTCTATTATTTCGTCCCCTTACTCTTCTGTTCTTTCTTCCTACTCTTCTCTTGGTTACTACTTCCAATCCTATGAAAAAAAAAATGATTTTGATTTCTAGATTTGATTAATTTGAATTTTGCTGATGTCTTTATTATCATCAGGACAATGACGTCGGAGATTAGTATTTCTAGTGAAGAAAGGGACGAAGTAATCAACCAGTTGTTAATTGATATTAGTAAAGAGAACTTGGAGCCTTCTTTAGAATGTTGTATTTACAGGATTCCTGAAAAACTTCGTAGCATCAACCGAGAAGCCTATACTCCTCGATTAATTTCAATAGGCCCTCTTCACCATGGTAAAGACGAATTAGCAGACATGGAAAAGCAAAAAAAAAGATATATGAAAGCTTTTCTTGCACGAATAGATATTAAGAAATTGGAGGAAATTCTGGCCTTCATTAGAAGAAATGAACAAAATATTCGTAATTGTTATGCAGAGGTCTTTAAAATTGGGAGTACTAAGTTTGTGGAGATGGTTCTATTTCTATATGATGCTATCTTTATCATGGAGTTTCTCTTAAGAGACGACACTGGTGGTACAAGTGATTTTTTGCTGGAAAGAAAATTTGATTTTTATGTTTTATATTTTGACTTGGGATTACTCGAAAATCAACTTCCATACTTCGTCCTTGAAGAATCATATCGGTTAGCCCGCCTTGACAAACGTACCTTCTGGGAACTTTCTTGCGAGTTCTTAGATGAAAGCATGCTGGATAAAGTCGAAGTTAAACATTTCCTTGATTTGAAAAGATCTTCTCTACTGGTAGGTTGCCCAGAACTGAAGTTTGGGGAACATATTGTGGATCTACCTTGTGCAGTGAAGCTACATGAGTCGGGAGTGAAGTTTAAGCGCTCCAAAAGAGAATGCAAACTTGACATTAAAATTAAAAATCGAAAAAAAGGGATTCCATGCATGCAAGCGACAGAGTTGGGAATACCAAATTTGCTTGTACATGAAGGGACAGAAATTATACTCAGAAACATAATGGCTTTCGAGCAATGTCACTACCAATCAGATGCTCGGATATGCAACTACGTTGAGTTTTTTGATCGTCTTATCGAAACTGAAAAAGATGTTGATTTACTTGTTGGGGAGGGGATTATTACCAATTATTTGGGCGACAATGCTTCAGTAGCAAATATGTTCAACAGACTTTGCCTATACAATTATGTAAGGAACTCTTGTTACTCTGATGTTTGCCAGAAACTGAAAGCACACCATAATAGTAGTTGGAACAAAACCAAGGCCACTTTGAAAAGTGTGTATTTCAGCAATCTTTGGAGGGGTACAACAACTGTTGCTGCAGTTATATTCTTGATACTTACTGTGATACAAACCATTTCTTCTGTCATACAAATCTTGTGATTTTAGTATCACCCGAAGTCTACTTATTGTAACTCTTTTCATATTAAAGATTGTTATTTTAGGTTTTGTTACTTTTTTACTATAACATGTGATTTATCCAAATATTTGAAAGGTTTTAGAAAGATTAAAGTGAGAGATCCTAGGCTACCATCTTGTTGATTAATAATGAAGAGCATGCAAGACGTAGCACCAATAATTATTTGACAATACTAGATCTTGAGTCTCGACCATCACCTTGCATACAACTATATATGTTTCTTAATTTCAGGCCAAGATATCCATGTTCAAATGCACATGAATAATTTCTTCTTATTCAAATCTTTCTTTGTATGGTATATATATCCAGTCCAGCAAAGATCCAAGCTTAATAGGATTATCGTTTCTGTAATTTCACTTTTTATATAACTCTTAATTAGATAATGATGTTTGGTTAAAGAAATTAAAAAACCATTTGTAGTTGCCAAATTGACTCGCCATTTTTTTTAATGAAATGTTCACATGGTGGCGTAGGTTGCCTTCAGAGCTAATTGATCTCAAGACGTTCTTGTAAGCCTGGCCACGCCAAACGTAAAGTCCCTGAGAATCTTTATGCCATACATTACGTAGGAAAATTTTTTGACCCCCTGATTAAATTTAAAAAAAACTCTTAATTCATACTTTTGTTAAACTAACACTTATCTCCCAAAAATTAATATTATTTCACAAATCTAACACTTATCCCCCAAATATTTGGGGGGTAAGTGTTAATATTTATAGATTTTTAGGGGGAAGTGAATAAAAGTATAGGGTGGTTAAGATATCTTGAAATTTATTTGGGGGATTATGTAGATTTTTCCCGTTACGTAGGTCTGAAGCCGTGTGGCTGTGTTATAGGACCATGACTATTACTGGGATATGTTGGATGGCCATAGATTTGCTAGTGACTCGGCCCACGAGAAGTGGTGGCAGGCTCATGATGCGATACCCATGAAGTTGCAGCAGTATATTGTGGAGTAACAAAGCACATGAATGCAAGGATAATGAGGCGGAGATGAATAGTTACTCGAGCAAGATTGTCCAGAAAAATGTTACTTGCCTTGTTGTCTTATCTCGCTTGATAATTAACTCATAGCTGATCGAGCAAGATTATCTAAAAAAAATGCTACTTAAGTTATCGCCTCATCAGCTTGATAAATGTCTGACCCATGCTCTAGCGAGATTGTTTGAACTATATAAATACACTTTGCTTTCATTCAAATCAGCTCTCTTTTGGCACAAACCCTACCTATACACTTCACATAGATTTGAGAACATTTTGGGATGATTATGAGTTATATAAAATTGTAAATGATAAAAACATGTAGTAATACAGTTCTAATATTTTATAAAATATTTATATACGTTGATAATTTGTACAAGTAGAATATTAAATGGTATAAATGAAGGTTCAGTGAGATCAAAAACACTATCAGCAACATTATAATTCATATTCTCTTCTTTCAATAAAAGCTCATTTAAAAAATTTATCATTAAATAATGACTAATAGCAAATAATATCAAACAAATATAACCGCGAAACGTAGGATTTGCACCTAGTTAATATATATTTGTTTGTAGCAGAACGTGATATATAAGTAAATAAATGAATCTTCCCAAACCACTCCGTCGGACAACGCTGGTTGTCTGTCAAGAAGGTTTTTTAAACTTTTCAATCCCGATCGACTAGGATATTTGTCATTCCTAGTTGCCTAGCTTACATGGCGGCTGTGGCTCTCAAACATATATCTATATAAGGAGTAAAAGTCACATGATATACAAATGGTGTTAAATAATTAAATTCTTTCAAACTGGTCTGGACATTCATTTATATTTGTACAGCGAACCTCGTTACTCTTAACTACTGTAGTCTCTTTCTAGCTATTTGATTGTTAGAGTACTTAGCAATTGTTAATTAAATTGATTTAAATGTAGTTTTCTTCCAATCGTTGGATTGATGGAATTATATTGGCATGCAGAAGAGGAAACACCTTGTAAACCAAGCAACCGTTGGATTGATAGAATTATATTGGCATGCAGAAGAGGAAACACCTTGTAATTAAACCAAGGTCAACATCTATGTATGCAAATATACAGAGAGTGGAAGTGGAAGATCGAACACATTATCGAAGAAAGAGCGTTGCTATACGTTCCTCACTTCATTTTCTTTTCTCAACCTCAAGACATGAGATGCATAGCTTGTTATATTCAGAATTTCTCAGCTTCAATTTATTCGGCTTCTTCAAGCACTACATAATTTTCTGCCCAGATTTTGTACTCAACAACACATAAAAACCCATCCAAGGTTAAAACTAAAACTCAGTATCGGTGTTACGAAAATGGGATCTAAACTAAATGATGAATTTGTAATAAATTAAGGGTTCGTTTGGTTTGAACTCTGAAATTGAAATGGAAATCTGAATGGGAATGAGGTGGAATCGGAATGACTATTCATTTCTCTTGTTTGGTTCAGTATAGAATCAGAATCTGATTCATGTAGAAATTGTTTAGATTATAAAAGTCCAGAATTGAAATTAATATCAAAATTTTAAATTACTCTCCGTAAAAATATATAAAATAATAATAATAATAAATATGTATCATTGTTATCATAAAATATGAAATTTCATCTTTCTTGTACTTTATTTATTTATTTTTACTTTTTATAAAAAATATTATAACATTTTTTAATTTATTAACTTTTTTCTAAATATTGTAAACTTTTATTAATCTTTTTAAATATTATATCTTTTTTTACATATTACAATTTTTTAAATTTATAAGCTTTTTTCAAAATATTATAATTTTTTTAATTTATTAACCTTTTTTAAAAAATATTATAATTTTTTATTTTTAATTTATTATCTTTTTAAAAAATATTATAATTTTTTTAATTTATTTATATTTTTAAAATATTATAATATTTTTTAATTAATTTTACTTTTTTAAAAAATTTTATAACTTTATTTCTTCAAAAAGTGAAAAGTAGAACTTTTATTTGATTCCAGTCAAGAATCAAAGTTGATTCCCAATGGGATGAGGAGAATGACTAATTCTCTTTCTTGGCGTAATAAAATTTTTATTTTTAAACTTTTTTTTATCAATCA
Source organism: Bursera palmeri (assembly GCA_026225775.1). Lineage (NCBI taxonomy): Eukaryota > Viridiplantae > Streptophyta > Magnoliopsida > Sapindales > Burseraceae > Bursera > Bursera palmeri. The sequence continues at coordinate 32,153 of JANKKB010014613.1, forward strand.
AATAACAAGAATAGAAATATCCTATTTTTGTATATATTTTTTCTGAATTAAACGGCCTGTAAGAGTATTTGAGATTCATGCATTGCCTTCACCCCATACATTGGTTCCCGCACTGTGACACTAACAATGTTGACTTGCACGAAAATGATAGCAAGGCGATAGTTTAAACACGTGGAAGCATTTTTTTAGTCAATAAAATTTACTCACCTGTGAAAAAGTAGTGCACCAATTTTGACTAATGTATGCATGGATTTGACATACGTATACATGCAGACAGTCAGTCATTCACGTGCTTCCTGATCTTCTGCTTATGATGAGCATGTTGCCCCTTGTATTTAATTAACGTATCATAAATCTTTCCAGGCAAATATTAGATTATTTCCAGACGAGTTTGAAATACTATAATTATTTAAGACCAAATGTAAATCAAGTGAGGTTACAGTTTACTAGATATATAATATATAATACAGATTATAAATGTTTGGAGCCACAGCCAGCTAAGCTTGGAATCTGGAAATGACAAATCCGAGAAGGGATTGAAAAGAGAAACCTTATAGAGAGACACAGCTAGCGTGCGGAGTGGCTTAGGAAGATGATCGGATGAGAAAAATCAATTTTATATTGCTTTATTAAACTGTTTCAGAAAAGTTGATAATAATATATAGGTATTAAAAATTTAATATCTAGTAATTAATAATATGTATTAAAACATGGGATTTAATAACTTCTTTTGTCCTACTATCAATATAAAAAATAAGTTTAAACAAAAACATAAGCTATTATTCATTAATCAATGAGATTGTATTGTCTAGGATCTATCACTTCAATCTTCCAATGTCCATTAGGCAAACTTGCATTCTTAGCTATGTCTCTCCACTCAGTTATCCTTGCATTCATGTCCTCCGTTAGCCCGCAATACTGCTGCAACTTCATGGGCATAGCATCATGAACCTGCCACCACTTCTTGTGGGCCGAGTCACTAGCATATATATGGTGATCCACCATATCCCAGTTGCAGTCATAGTCCTTATAACACAGCCACGGCTTCAACCCTAGGTAATGTATCCCATAAAGATTGTCAGGGACCTGATGTTTGGCGTTGCCAGGGCTAATGAACACCTTGAGACGATTTAGCTTTGAGGGCAACCTATGCCACCATGTAAAGATTTCATTAAGAAAACCCTGATCGCCTCCATTATATGAAGCCACCTTGAAGCTTTTCGGCATTAGATGTTCAAACATACATAACGAGGGCTCGATCACCATAACCCCGGAGTTGAATAACGTCTTGTCATTTGCTGCAGCTGATAATTGTGGGTAATAGAAGAACTTATCAATGTTCTTCAGGATTAAAATATCTGAGTCTATAAAAATTACTTTATCATATTCAATCAGTTGCCACACTCGGAGCTTGCTGTAGTTCCACTCATTGTACGTATCTTTTCCGGCGGAGGGGCTGCGGATACGTGAGATCCACTTGGTCTTCCATCCGGCAGCTCGCAGTCCTGTTAGAGACTTTGCACTTATCGATTTATCATGAAGTAAAACCAGGTCTCTGGTAGAATTGCTTTGGATTATGCTTTGAGCCAAAGCAATTGCACCACACACATAAGCTTCTGAGGAATGGAGGACTGTTACATAGGCCTCTCTTTGTTGGTATGTGGTGTAATTCAGTTGTGATGTCAGTTCTGATTGTGGCATGGAATACCCTGCAAATCAAAAGAAACCAAAAATGTTAAACAAACTTTACATGGTTGAGGCTCTTGTTCTTCTACAACATATTCAGAAAATTAATACACGTTTTTCTAGGCACAGCTTATTACAACACTTGTATTGGATCCAAAGCGACAAAAAGTCAAACTTAACCCAAGCATTAGTTTTTACAAACATATTTTGGAAACATTTATTAATTATGAGTAAGTTTTGAGGTTTTCACATGTATCATTAAGGCACTTTAAGACTACGTATTAATAATTGCTGAATGAAAACTTACTAAAATTTGAAATTAATTCCTAAGTTACACGTATGACTTAAAATAGTGTAGTTTTAGGCAACTTGTGCATGTAAGGAAATCGATTTGATCATATTTGATATCATTATTATGTTACGTATCTTCTTTCAATTTCAAAGGTTAAAATTAATAAAGATGGTAAATATGTTTCTGGTTAGAAAGATAAAGGATTTCATTCCCATCAAGTAACAAATGAAACCATTTTCTATTTAGTTTCCCAACTAATCATTAGCTGTAAAACAACAAACTATGATAAAGCTAAAACTCACCTGTGTCTGCATGAGCAGGAACAATCTGGCATGATCCAACGGGCATGAGCACCTTCTGTTTCAACCTTCTCATCTCAGGTTTATACACCCAGTAATCCCCTACATGCATCAAAAGATCTTCACACCTAAATATCTCCAGCATTGGCGCACAAGACCCTATAAACACAGCGTACACCGTTCGATCAACATCAGGCTGCACCCACCCACTCTGCACGGCAAGATTAGCCACGACCAGGTTAACTTGTAACCTAAACAAGTCCCTAATCCCCTTCCTTTCATCTCCTCTACGGGGAACCCCCGCCACTATCATGTCAAGGTCCCTGTAATCCTCCGGCGTCGGCATCGGAATCTCAGGACACCTCGGTGGACCCCAATTCTGATCCTCATCAATCCACTCTGGGAAATAATCATCCCATTTTCGATCCTCAGCCACACGATCAAACCGAACGTGAACTATCTCAGCAGCCAGTCCATGCGTGTCATCAATATAATCGTTCTCTCTATCGCCATATTTTGCATTAACTAAAGCAACCTTAATCTTCCTGCCAACTATATGGCTTTTAATATGCTGGAGCAATTTCGGCTTGAATGTGAACACTACGGGTTCGTTCTGTAGTCTGCCAGCGTCAATGAAATGGGTTAGTTTAGGCGGCTTGAAAGATAAAGCGAGGATCAGAAGGGAGGTAGAGAGAAGAATTAGAGAGAAACTGAAGAGTTTATAATTCCAATGAGTGGGTTTAGAGTATGAAGATGCCATTTGATCAGTTTCAAGGTCTTTGAATGAACAAGTTTTTATGTTTACACGGCTGCACGTTTATGTTCTCAATGTGTCTTCTTTTTTAGGCTTCTACGTACCCTTTGCTCCAACGCAGTATTTGCTGCGAGTGCAATGGATTGATGAATCTTGTCTCTGTGCTTAGGATCTTGTCTTGAAATAATAAATCAAATTTTACACGCTAAGAGTAGCACGTTATTAATTTTTTTATTTTTTATTTTAAAAAAAGTTGACTAACAATTGAATGACCCTTCACGTAGTAAAAAACTGATCAAAAGAGAAATTTATTATTATTTAGTTTGTGATGTATGTGTATATCGCTTTTTATAATTAAATTCAAAAAAATGGAATTAAACTTTGAGCATCATTTTTTACGAATGATTTGTTATTATTTTTTGTAGTATATGTATTACTCTTCTTCTCAAAAGCTATCTTCAATTCATCTTTTACCTGAAGTGAAATGCTTCAATTAATAAGATGACCATGCTATTTTGGATTATTCTCGTAATTACGAAAGTTAATCCAATCAAACACCACTTATGGAACATCAATTCAACTTAATTGACAATCAGATAATGTGTGATAAAATATTAATTGGGATTGTGCGATTGTTTCTTTTTTTTTTTTTCCTATTTGATATGTTACTATATTTTCTGTTATGTTATATATTTAATTTATTCGTAAAAGACGAGAGATTAAACTATTTTAAGAAAACCACTACATGCATGGCAAAAATGACATTTTTCAGAGAGTAGGCTGATCTCATATCCCTTTGGAGTCATGGCCCAAGTATAAAACTAGTGATTAACCGATATGTGTTAGGAAACTTATAGGAGTACGGGGTATAAGTCTAGTGGAATTAGTCGAGATGTGTGTTTAAAAAAAAAAGGTTAATATCAATTGTTAATTAGTTATACTTTTGGTAGTTTAATTTGTGATTTTATATATATAAGGCAATGAACTTGGAGAGCAGTGGTTCCATTAAGGATGAGGAGATGAGTTCTTTTGTTGAAGATGAGGAAAGCAGTGCTTTCATTAAACACAAGAATCAAGTGAAAGAGTAGCTAATGAGATTAAGGAAAACTTGGAGCCTGAGCCTACTTCTAAGTGGTGTAACTATAGAGTTCCTAAAAATATTCATAGAATGAACGAAGCATCATAAACTCCTCAATTAATCTCGATCGGCCCTCTCCATCATGCCAATAAAGAATTAGCTGAAATGGAAAAAAAGAAAAAAACAAAAAAAAAGAGAAGATATGTTACAAGTTTTCTTGATTGAATACCTGCTAAGAAAGAGGATCAAATCTTATCTTTCATCCAACACCACGAATGCAGTATTCGTGAATGCTATGAAGAAAACATTCAACTTGAGAGTTCTGAGTTCATAATGATGATTGTATGTGATGCTCTGTTCATCATTGACCTCTTCTTAAGGAATCGTTATCGTGATAGAACTGATACATTACCAGATCAATTATCTTAGGGCTCATACATCATCGTGTGGGCTTATGAGAACAATCTGACCCACTCTATGTGGGTCTTGGGCATTACAATCTATCCTTTTACGGGTCACATGTCTTCGTATGGATTTATCAAAACAATCTAGCCTAGCTATATCGCAACTTAGGTCCCACTTTGATACCAAAATGGGTCAATTGTTAATTTGCTGTGATATTTCTTCAAAATCACTATCGTTAATCTACCATTTCGCTAAACAAATACTAAATGAACTATAATGTTACCAACGAGACAACTTGGATGAATTTGACACTATGGTTAACTCCGAAAGGCATGAGGTAATTAACAAAGAGACTCCCAAACTTTTCAAATCACCACAACAAGGAGGACTTTTTACATCATTAATTTACGACGTTTTTCAAAGAAACACGATAAAACATTTTAAATCTAAAACTGTAAAAACTTTTATAGCGCTAAACGCTGTGACTAATTTAAAATAGACTATATACAGTTTTTTTTTAAATGCTGTGCAATTCCAATCATGTGAAATGGCAAATATAACGAAATATCTCAACACAGCTCTGTCATTCAACACTCTTCACCACCTTCAAATTTCTCCTTGAACTGCAGCACTGTAAGCAACACATACTTCATCTGGACTCGAATTTTGATGTGAATTGTTGATTATGATATAGGCTTTTGCTATTCGGCCAAATTTTTGATTTATTTAGTTGATTTATGCATTGTGTTTCACTTTCCTTTTGAAATACTTTAGTTCATCAAAATTTTGATTACAATCTGTCCAACTTTAGTTGTGTCGTATACAATGTGCCATTTGGCAATGCCATCACCATTGTACTTCTGGAAAATGGATTCTGATGCAACAACGTTTAGTAATTTTATCATATTGGCTTTAGTCAAAATATTAACTATTTGATTCGAATAGATAAAATACCAAGATTCTAATGTAATGGTTATTATTGGTTTGATAGCATCTTCTTTAGGAATCAACGTATCAAATATAAGGTATATAATGTGGTAAATCCGATGTTAATTTAGATAAGTTTTCTATTAAGCGGGTCAAGTTGAATCAAATCTTATCAACTGAAATCTAGTTGTTAGATAAAAAGCTAAATCCTTCGGGCTTCAACAGCTCTCTCTGCACCAACATTGCAAGTTTTAGCACTCGCATCAATAGAAGCAAAGCAAGTGGAAGCAGCTAGCAAGCTGGCTAATGCACATGATTTTGCTTCCCCTGGATCGCTGCAGTGTCTACCTTGAGACATCTTCATATTTTTCACATATGTGGAGCACCTCACTTTAGCTTCTAAAGATTTTTCCCTAACTCAAAGTTCACCAAAAGTTTAGGATTAGAAAGAAGAAAATAATTATAATCAAACTCCAGTTACTAAAGCACATTATGTTATTTCAGATTTTGTTTATGTCATTGGCCATTTGTATACTATATGTACCAATGAACTAGCAACAGAAAAAATAGCAAATCAACTGATATTTCGGGTTAGATTCAACACTAAAATCAGCTATTATGAACAAAAGCATGATACATTGTTGTAATTAGGATCTAATCAAGGTATTTAGTGCAAGGAAGTATGTTCCACATTCTGGTATCTATATCCAATTAGGAAAAGAATTTACAATGTTCTGCATATTATTCTTAATCTTTGTAATTGTGTGTAACCAATTTTTTAACTTGATGGGCTTAAATAATAACACTGCAGTGAGTTTAGGGGCTTATGGATCATAAGCTTGAAATTTTGCATGATTGTTTTCCTTTTCAATAGTCAATGTGTATGCAATAGAATATAACCCTGCTTTTTGGTTAAAAACTTATTGTTTATGGGAATAACGTTTAAAAAATGTTGTAAATGAAGGAAATCCAGATACTGCAAAAAGCTTTTAATTACAGCATTGAAAAAACGCTGTAAAAATCTTTTATTTATAACATTGAAAATCAGTTGAAACAAGCATTTATTTACCGCGTTTATAAATCGCTGTAAAAAGCTTTTATGTTTAACATTTATTCAACCTTGTAAATATCTTTTAGTTGTAGCTTTTATCAACGCTATAAATAACTTTAATTTATAGCGTTATTTACAACGTTTTTAGTGTTGTAAAAATGCTGTAAAAATCGGACCCTTATTTACAACGTGTTACCCACAATATTTTAAAAAATACTATAAAAACCTTATTTACAACGTTGTCACCCACAATATTTTAAAAAATACTATAAAAATATTTTTATAATATTTTTTAAACATCGTAAAAAGTCCTTGGTCTTGAAGTTAATGCTAACATGTGCCCAAAGATTTTGTATGGATAACACTTGACTTCATTGGTTAGTCTCAGTAGAGTTTTTGTTGAAAGTACTTCATGGAATGTTGTACATCTTACTTGACAAAAACTTCAAAAGCGAAAGATGATGTAGCTGTAGATATAGTTAAATATTTATTTTGCTTTCGTAGCTTTATCATGCTTATTCTCTTGTAATAGCTAAAGTATTTTCCTAAAAAATCAATCATGTTTAAGTCTGTTGTTGAAGGACGTGGGTTACTCGACATAAAAATTGAAAAGAAAAATCCGATAATCCCATGCTTGGAAGTACACGAGTTGCAAATACCACAATTGGGAGTGTATGATGAGACAGAATGCAAACTTAGATACGTGATGGCTTTGGAGCAGTGCCTGTACTATCGACAATCGGACACTCTGGGTTTGTGATTACGTTATTCTAATGGATCGTCTTATCAATACTGAAAAAGATGTGGATTTTCTTCTCGGAGAGGGAATTATTACCGATCATTTGGCTGATAATGCTTCAATAGCAAATATGTTTAACAACCTTTGCGTAAGAATTTTTTCATTGAAATCCTCCTATGCTGATTTTGTTAGCAAATCTTAATTTCAGTAGACAAATTTTCAACGAAGTATAGTTAAACGATCAAATGGCACGGTGTTATGAACAACTTAAATTAATTTGACATCAAGCTTAATTACAGTACTTTTGTTCTACAAGTACGCAAACCACCAGACGGAAATTAGGAACATTATGGTTTTGGAGCCGTCACTTGCCCTTTGGATACTCGGGTTTGTAATTATGTTTATTTCATGGATCGCCTTATGAAGAAGATTGTGGATTTGCTTGTTTGGAGAGGGTACTATTTCTGATCATTTGGGAGACAATGCTTCAGTGGCAACTATGTGACTACATTATTTGCGAAGAAGATTTAAAAGCACAGTATAACAATCCGCGGAAAAAAGCCGAAGAAACTTTGGAAAGTGTGTTTTTCAGCCATCTTTATAGTCGCAGTAACAATTGCCTCGATTATAATCCTGCTTCTCAACGTGATAAAAACTATATATATTCGATAATGCAAGTCGTATGATTTTCTACTTCTAATGGTATCTTAAACAGGTTCTTCTCAGTGAGTATTGTTAATTTGGGGGTTTCGGTGCTCTGTTTTTGTGAAAGAGAAGAAAGCGGCGATGGTGTGGAGAAGATGAAGAGAAAGAAGAGAGTAAGTGAAAAGAAATTGAGGGTATTTATGTCTTTGTGTGCATTGACTGTTGAGTA
>JANKKB010014620.1:2594-20236 GCA_026225775.1 Bursera palmeri
TTCCGCTCCCTTAAGTTTTTCATTTTTTTTTTTTTTTTTTTTTGCTTTAATCTGTTGGTGGTGATGATTGGTGTTGTCCATCTGCGGTGGTGGTGGGTTCTAATTGTTGCAACGTTGGTTTCTGAAGATGTTTGGCAGTGGAGTCACGGGTTCTGGTGACTGGATTTTGTGAACTGTGCATGGTTAATTGTGGAGGGCGTTGAAACTCAACCATCTCCAACTTCATCACCCTATAAAATTTGAAAAATTTACCAAAATAGCCAAGTGAAGGGGGTCAAAATTAAAAATAACATGTATTGATATACTTAACCCACCTCACACAAAATGACCAAAATACCCTTTTTTTCTATCACTCTCTCTAACTCAAAGTCTCTTTCTTCTCTCAAATCCGAAACAGAACATAAATATATCATATATGTTTTTATAATTTGTTGAATGAGAGTATAAATCGATGTGAATTTATGATAATTTATTGAAAGAAAGTTATAGATTTGTAATACAAGTTCAATGAGAATTAGTTAGAAAAGACGAGCAGAGATCAACATCGTGAGCCATGGTCTGGCCAAGACCGTGAGCCCTCACTGTGATGCGATCTTCGCAAGACCATGAGCGATCTGACCAAGACCGTGTCACAGTCTCACAAAGACTTATGTCATGATGATTGTGCACGGTCTTGGCCAGACCGTGGCTCACGATCTCTATCTCCGCTCATCCTTTCTAACTAACTCTCATTCAACTCCGATCACAAATTCACAACTCCCATTCAATAAATAATCACAAATCTACATCGATTTTTGCTCCATTCACCACTTGAAGATTGAAGAGAGAAGAGAGGTTGTTCCATTTGAAGAGAGAAGAGAGGTGGTTCCAATTGTTGTTTGAAGAGTTGAGAGAAGAAATAGAGTTTGAGTTAGAGAGAGAGAGTTGAGAGAAGAAAAAGGTATTTTGGTCCTTTCATGAGAGGTTGGTGTGAGATTGGTTAGATAGATGCGAGTATTATCAAAAGATGCTATTTTTCATTTTGACTCTCTTCACTTAGCTATTTTGGCACATTTCCCATAAAATTTAACACAATTCTTATGTTCGGTAAACTTAGGATTGTTATTTGTTTTTATTATTATTATTATTATTGTTATTTAGTCTAATCCTATTGTTAAAGGTTTAATAATATGAATAACTAAACATGTTTTAATCTACAACCTATGAACCCGTTTAATAACATAAAGAGTTGATTGTGTCATATTAATATACTTATCCGTTTATGATATAATTACGTGCTTATAATACAAATACTTATTAAGTAATAGAGTAATGCTATAGGTAAAAAGTCTTTATCATAACTTTGTATTACAGTGTTATCATATGAATGAGAAGGTAAATACATGAAAATCAAAACAATAAATATTGATAAAAATTTTCTTGACTACTTATATGATGACACATCACAATTGGGATAAAGACTTTATACCAATAGCATTATTATAATATGAATTTTTATACTATCAAGTAAATCAGGGGTTTATTTGATTTATCCACTTAAATATGAACCTACATACATAAACTTCAGTGGATTGAAAATTTATTTTTGTTTGTTCACTATTTTAATCACTTATTTTTAGACATAATTGTATAAATTGAAAAAGTGAAAATTTTTCACTCTTTATATTATTAAATTTAAAATTTCAACATAAATCTGAAATTTAAAATATCAACATGAATCTGAAAATTTTAAATGTTAATAATGTCTCTCTTTATATTATAAAAACAAGGGAAATTAGCAAAAAATAGCTAAATAGAGTGGGTTGAAATGAAATATACCAAACTTTTATAATTCTCTCATCTATCTAGTCAACGTCAGCTAAGAAACCCAAAATACCCTTATCTTCAACTTTGAAACTTCATCTCTTCTCTCTTCTCTCTTTTCTACTCCTAGCCACCATACTCACACAAACTCAATCTTTTTGAAAGTAAACCTGACACAAGAAGGAACTGGATCATTCAAGTTAATATTATTGGGTTCAACTTGAAAAAAATTTTATTATTGATGAGATGAGAATGGGATGAGTTGAGTTGAGTTGAGTTGAGTTAGAATGTATTTTGATGTTATGTTTTGGAGTATAAATATATCATATTTGTGTTTGATAGTTGGAGGATGCATTTTAGGGTTGATTGGAGTGATTTTGTAGTAGGAAGAGTGAAAAAATTGTCGAAAGTTGCAATTAGGCTAGAAAAGAAGGTTTGTAGTCCGTGTTCCACAGACCCTAACTACGGTCCGTGTGAGTCTTACATAGATTGTGGTAGGTTAGATCGTGGAACATAGATTACAACCCTTCTTCTTTAGCCTAACTATAACTTTTGACAATTTTTTTACTTTTTGCATTGCAAAATCACTCCAATTAACTCCAAAATGCATCCTTACAACTATCAAATATAAATCTAATATCTATATACTCTAGAACACAACATCAAAACATATTTTAACTTAAACTTAAATTATCACATTCTTATCTCATCAATAACAAATATTTTTTCAAGTTGAAGCCAATGATATTAATTGGAATTCCTAGTTTCTTCTTGCGTCGGGTTTGCTTTCAAAGAGATTGAATTTGTATGAGTGTGATAGTTAGAAGAGAGATAAGAGAACAGAGGAAGTCTCAAAGTTGAAGATAAGAACATTTTTGGTTTCTTGGCTGAGGTTGGCTAGGTAGACAAGAGAATTATAAAAATTGGCTATATATCATTTCAACCCCCTCTATTTGGCTATTTTTCCTAATTCCCCCTTAAAACAAATCTACTTTCACTATCACCTTTCCTCGCCTTTGTGCGATCAGTTTGCATATCTCATTGGCATCGACGATCTTCAACAACACCGACGAGTGTCCTATAACAAAATCAATACCAAATTGATCATCTCTTCACGATCTTCACGGATGTTGAAATCTTTTTGTAAAACAAATCATCATTTTAACGTCGGAAGCTCAAAAAGATTTTGATATGGGCTCTTTCTCAACTTCCAGCAACCAAACGTTGCTTTATTTGTCAAAACTAATCTGATAAACTTGTAGATCATGAAGAGATGATCCTCCTAGTTCTGGTATGTCAGACGCGTGACAACGGCTAGAGGAGGAGGAGGTGACTGGCTCCGACAATCTATTTTTAAAAAATTTTTTATTATAAATAAAATAATTAAGCGATATAATATTATTTATATGTTTTTGAATTTCAAATTTTAATTCTTTACATATATTTGAAGTTAAAAAAATTATAAAATTAATTTTAATGTTTATTATATATGATATATAATTACATAAATAAGTAAAATAACTTATTTAATATTAAGATATGTATTCGATTTATTTAATACAAGATACTAATTTTTATTAGTGTTGAGCAACAAACATGAGCAGTAATCATGTGATTAAGTAGAACTATGTAGAGATTAATATATAGAATTTAAGTGGTTCGATAGTTTGTTTACATCCACTGTTTTACGGTGCAAAATTTACTATGAAAAACTTAATACAATAGGGTTACATAAGGTTATTTATATGATGCATGTAGAGATGCATTTTAACACATATTAGAGTGATTTTTAAACACCTCAAATCACAAATTCGGGATTACTGTTCATCCCCTCTGAATGTCCTCAAATCAACACTAAATCAACACATTACAACTTCAACATAAACATACTAATACACAACACCAATTGAGAATCATTATCCATGCATTCTCCATCAACAAGATTCTCACAACAACAATAACAAGCTTCTCACGAACAACAACTTGAAAGCTTCTTCCACAATCAACAAACAACTTAAGAAACAAAGAAAGATGAACTTACACAAAATAAAGATAGATGCCAATAGGGTCCTTCAAGCATAAAGGAATGATCCACCAACTTGAAGGCTTTAAGAATAAAAGACAATGTCTACCAACTTGAAGTTATCCACCACCATTTCCTTAGTATGGAAAATGAATAAAGGAAGGATTTGAGAGAAAACTCTCAGAACACACAAAGTGTTTAATTTTTCATTCATTCATCAAAGTCTTTTTACATGAAGTGGAAACAGATATTTATACAAAAAGTAATCTCGTATGATGTTTGCTTGAGCAAGAGGTGAGCAAGAGGCTCAAAAAGCATTCTACCCATTTTCGTATGATGGTTGCTCGAGCGAAATCAGGCAGAGAGCAATTTTACAATCTTCTGTTTTAAATTTTGAAAAATGGTAAACATGAAAGTTGGAGATAATTTTCTCAACTTTTCAATGCCACCTGATTCGCTTTATTTGGACATTGGACAAAGAAGTTATGGTCAAAATACTAAGGGATATTCAGAAGCAAGCGAGAGGCCTGAATAAGCTTTCTGTCCATTTTCACTTGATGTTTGCTCGAGCGAGAATCGAGCAAAAATGGGCAGTAAGTTATTTTACAACTTAAAATAGCTCTACAAACTCTCCTACCGTTTGACACTTATAAACTCAACAAAATATAAGCAAAATACAAGTAAAAAACTTACAAACAATTACAACAAATGTAAATAAAATTACATAAATGACACAAGACAAATTACAACTAAATTACAATAACAAAAGTTTATAAAAGATCCTTATTTAGGAGGCTATACAATCCAACCAACTAACTTATAATTAGATTTTATAGCATCCTAATAGTAGAATTAAAGAATTATTACCAAATTTGGATTTGTGGGATTCGGCCTTGACCTTTTAGGCTTGTACAGATGGAAATGCTTGATGTAATATGCATCATTATATAGGAAATCTTAATCCCAAAGATACCCTACACTACCGTAATGTGTCTATTGGCCTATCCCCTCCGCTCCAACTGGCCTCCCATATACAAATATAAGCCACATAATCAATAATTAGATATTTAAGTTTTAAAGGTTTATAACAAATAAAATATAAACATATTGTATCTTCTATTTGAAGGGTAAAAAGGTGAAATTCAATACAAGATATCCCTTACCACTTTTTGCAAGATGTATGCCAAAAAAATAAAAATAAAAAAACAAATATGTTTTTAATGGTTTTTAAATTAAGTCCTAAAAAGTCTTAAGACCTGTTTAGATTTAAAATGTTTTAAGTGAAATATCAAACACCCTCTAAGTGTAATAGGAAATTAAAATATTATTTATTTATTTTTTCTATACTAATAATTTACACTTAGAAATTAAAATAATTTTTATTTATTTTTTCTATACTAATAATTTTTATGTTATTATGTTGATGTAGAAAATTAGCACCAATATAAATGTTAACACGTGTTTAAAGAACTATTGAAGTTTATAATAAAGCCCTCGGGTGATTGCTGAAATTAAATCACTAAGTACAAAAGGTGTCAAGAACTTCAAACCGAAGAATGTTGGAGCTCTTTGGGAGGCCGTGAGGCAGAAGGGACGCGAAGTGGAATGAGTTCGCGGAAGGGCCGCTAACTGGAATGACTTGTTGGAAGGGCCGTGAAGTGGAATGACTTGCTGAAAGGGCTGTGGAATGACTTGCGGGAAAGGCCACTAAGTGGAATGACTTGCAGGAAGGGCCATTAAGTGGAATGACTTGCTGGAAGAGCCGCTAAGTGGAATGACTTGCGGGAAGGGCCGCTAAGTGGAGTTCTTGACAAAACTGTATCTTTTGGGCCGAGAGAGGTCTGACTCCTCTGAAAATGCGACGGAAAGCTAGATCGGCGTGAACACCAAGGTTGATCTACAAAAGTTTCTAAAAAAGCCTTGCCTTTTGCCGTCAGCTGGTAAAGTGAACACTAATAGTATTAGAGTGATGTTGACTATGAATTTTTGGCCATTTTTTTGGTCTTTTTCCTCTTCCTCGTTGTTGCATGAAAGTTGGATTCCCGGAAACAAAGACTTTTTCGGATCTGCACAACACAGAACAAGGTCAGGGGTGCCGGTGTTCCACCGATGATAACCCTCCGACGCTCAAGTCAGTACAATAGGGGTATGCAATGATAGAACATGGTGGGTTATGTTTAGACATAAGGCCACCATACTCCCTATGAAGATGGAGGGGGATACCAAGACCTATGGCATCAAGGAGCCTACAGGATATGGTTGTGAAAATGAACAGTCACGAAAAAGGTAAACAGTAGCTATTTTATGAACAGTAATGGAGATGATAATCAACAATCCTCAATGAGGCTGTTGAAAACCAGGGGGCAAAGAAAATGTCCGCCCAAAAATGGAGAATCATTCTTCTTGGGTTTTTGGCTCTTTTTTTATTAAAATCCTCTCCCCCTTGTTTTGGGTCATAACTGGCTTTTTATAATCGCACTTTTTTTGTGATCTAGATCTTGTCCATTCATTTTTTGTCACGTGGCATGATCTTAAGAGGTTAAGAAAGTTACCTTCTCTGACCGTGACGCTACCAAGATAGGGATCTCAAGCCATGAAGCCATCTGGATGTGGCTGACCTTGGTAGGGGAGACCTTGATCACGGAACCTCCAGCTTGGAGACCTTGGTTGTAGAATCTCCAGCTTGGGGACGTAAATCGTGGAACTCAAGGGAGACTTTTTAGGGAGGACTTGATGGTGGGCATGCTCCCAGACATTTTGTGACCCTCTAGGAGACATCCTCCACTTAGTTGGGTAATGTCCAGTGCCTTGAGTTGGAGCGTAACAATTATATATACAGAGAACTTGGTAGAGCAGAGAGGGTGTTTCGGTATTTCTTATGGGAATTACAAAATACCATCTACATATTAGATTACTTTTAACGAATATAAGTATGTTGAATGTGTGTTATAATGAGTTAAATAACTTATGCAAATCAAATGAATTAATATACATTTATTATATAATTAACATATTTATTAATTTATTTTAAATATATTATATCCGTTAACATGACTCGAAACAAATACCACCCACCAAAACCAATTATCGCCTCAACCGAAATCCCACTTCAGAAACGTAAAATATCGACCCCCAGATGGTTTTTTAATGAATTTCATGATTTCCAATTATATGGCTACACATTCTGGAGAGCTCAGTGCTTCGGTTACTAGCTACACTCTGGTAAACTAATTGCTTCATCCTCTTTCTTGGATCTCTATTTTGTTCAAAATTGATAGTCCGATGGTGTGGTAAATATATACATAAAGTTAGTAAATCAAATGGGAAGCATAAATGTCTCAATATATAAGTATTAATATATGAATACCAACACATCAATCCAATATGAATCAATTAATATATTGATGCACAATGCTCACCTTGCATAGTTGTGTAAAATCTTATCATTTGCCATTTAATTGATGTAAAATACATGGACTGAGCAATCGCCCGATCAAAAGATTTGCATACGACATACCGAATCCAACTACTGAGAGGCTTTGCGGCTAACTACTTCTCCAACCTGTTGCAGTTCAATCCCCCAGGCAGATGCCAACTGCAACAAGAGTTGGTCAGGTGCCACACCTTCCCAGTCTTCAGGTGGGTCCATTGCTGAAGAAGCTTCGTGTAAATTCAACAAGAGTTCCTTTCTCAATTCCATGGGAACGCCCAAGACGTCAGGTCCATTTTCCAGCACTATTTCTACCAACTGAGAACACAACAAAAATGTGTAAAGGCCAAGTAGATAAGGAATATGTTATAGAATGCAGCAAATATATCAACACTAAGAAGAAAAAAATTAGATAAGAGAATCTCAGTTAATTTCATATGGCCTATTTGGGTTCAGAGAAAGAAAGATTACCATGGATAAATTTTGTCACTTTTCTGTACTAGACATGTTACCCTTTCCCTGGAATTTTCTCAGAACAAGAATTTTTGTAATTGTAATCAATCATTTTGTTTCTCTTAACACATAATATCGATAAATAAATCTTGTGTCTAAAATAGATGATACCGAATGCAAGTGATAGTTGTGGAAGCATTATAAAAGTTATAAGGAACAAAGGCTATGACAAATGTAAAATCCATTTCTCCTTATACTCCAGTCCAAGATAATTAATCAAACTACATTATTCCTCAAAACATTTCTTAGAATCCGTCTAGCAAACTTATGCTCCAGGAATGTCCTTAAACTAGTGGGTCTATTCCAGTTTAACAAACAATAAATATTCACTTAGCGAATTTGATAGTAACCCAGTTTCATTGTCTTGAAAGTGTGAAATATAGGCATTTCCTTACATTTCTATTTCACAATTCACAAAATAAGATCTAGATGGAAAGTTATGCAATGCATATAAAATGAAGAAATTTCCAAAATGAAGCAGATTAAATTGAAATTAGATATGAAGAAAAGCTCATACCTGCTGAATCCAAGATAAACAAATGTCAAACAAGTTCTGGTCTAGCAGAAACTCTCCAATAGCATGCAAGACCTCATTTGCTATCTCATTTGAGAGTTGGTCAACTACAGGTCCCGATCTATCCATTAGCTTCACAAGCAAGAGATCATCTCCAGTAGATACAACTTCGGCATAAGCTGTATCCATATCACCCACTTGAAGGGCATCCATTGCATTAGTCCATGAAGTCCAGATTGGGTCCCTCTGTTGCCCAACGTTATCATCTCCTAAGGCTTCTGCAGTCATTTCAGGGATAGCCACCCTGGCCGACCTAGATGTTCCAGTGTCCTCCCCAGCCACCCGAATGGCTTCCAAGGTCGCTTCATCTTTTGAAGCTTGCCAAACACTTCTCGCAGAAGGCCCCTCACCTAGCCTAACAGGTCCAACCCCCTTATCCCAGGCTCTCCTACTGCCAACTTGATCACTCTCAAGTTCTGATTTAGATGATCTAACATCCATGGGACCACCACCTGGAACTTTCCTCGAACCAACCTGTCCATTTCTGGAAGTACCATATGATGGAAAATCCCAAGCATCAGACATATCAGATCTCCAAGAAGGCCCCCTACCCCTGATACCTGTAGCAAGACCATCAGATTGAGAAAATCTTTCCCCAAATGGACCCCGCCCATTATACTTAGCACTAGAGTACTCAGGGAAACCGTTGTACTTGCCTAGAGGTCTATTTGTGGCTCCCTCAAACCCCATTGCAAAATTACTACCTCGCCGACCAGCTGATATTGACAAATCCCGAGCCATGTCTTCAACAATTCTCTCAAGACCCCTAACTCTGTTCTCCAAAGTTATCATGCTATCATGAGACCCACCCATGAAATCCTACAATATAAGAAAAGCATCTAACCATTCATATAAATCATAAAAAAGTGTAAAGGTGCCATTTCCTTACTGAGATATTCAAGATACCTGCAACATGTTCATGAGACTAGCTTGTTGTCTCTCCAGCTGCATTAACTGCCTCTGGATAGCCAACCAATTTCCTTTGTTGCTGATGAAGGATCCTTCAGATTGGCCATCAGTTTTGGAGAAACCAGCACGATTGCTTGATGACTCCCTTTCAACATCTGATGACCTCATTTTTAGGTCTTTTCCATTTACACCAGCGGTTCCTCTGTCAATGCTACGATGTTTACTATTTAGAGACCCATAAAAGTCATCTGTCATGCGATTTGACCTTAACCCTGAATCCAAATCATTTGGTCCTGATCTCTCATCAGTATTTGAGTTTGCATAGTTGACACATCTACGAGGAAGGACTACTTCAACTGGCAAATCACCTGAACCCCTAGTCTCAAGTTTCTGGAAAAATTCAGGGTTTAGCTCCTTGTCTGTTAAGGCAGGTGCTTTCTTCTTCAAAATCACAACTGCTTTGTCTGAAATGCCTCCACCTTTACCTTTAGAAAGAGAATCTGAAGTAGGGGACGAACCATTAGACTGACCCTTGGCTGATGGCTCTGATTTTCTGTCACCATAATTTGAATTCTTCAGGTCCTCAGCTGCTTCAGCAGTGTCACCATCTATACATTAGTTATAAAGAAAATGATTAGAGAGAAAAACAAAGATTAAATTTTGAGGGAAAATTTAGGAAGCGGAATATCACTGACATGCTTACCATGAGAAGCTTTCTGGTCATCTGATGCTACATCTCCTTTTCCTGCAATCTTCTTCCATAACTGCAATGCCTCTGTCATACTATCTCTGACAGGTTTTATCTGCAAATTCACCAACAAATAATAAATTCGACACAATGGTTGTCCCAAAGACCACTACCCACTTACTATTCTTTAAGTTCTTTTAAGTGAATTCTCAAAAGTTACAAAACAATTTCTGAGAAAATCCGCAAAAGGGTGATATCTAGGTGTTAACAACAGCTTCTAGACCATTAAGAGTGGCCAAGCAACTATTTACCTCACTCTGCCCATAGTCAGTACCTATGGCATTATATCAGACCACAAACAGTTTACAAAATTCTATGGTTGCCAAGTCTATCCTTGGACATGCTATCCAGATATCTAGACATCATCAACAGAAACTACTGATATTACAAAATTCTATGGTTGCCAAGTCTAACCTTGGACATGCTATCCAGATATCTAGACATCATCAACAGAAACTACTGATATTTCCAGACAACTGATCCCAAAAATTACAGATTCTCACATCTATTAAAGTACTTTTATCCCAATAATAATGTTTGCCCAAATACAGACTACCAAGAAGCACAAGTTATAAATGCACCACTTAAAAAATGATGTGTTGGACATAGCAACTTTCAGAATATACTGAATTTTGAAAACCAAGAACCAAGACACTAGAGAAAGATTAAAAAATGAAACTAAGAAAACGTGCAAAATTGGATCATGACATAGAAGAAAAGGGCCTCAAAAAGCTACCTTGTCAAATCGGCAAGCCTCAAGCACTGTTAACGTCGAAGCAGCTCCATCAGTAACCAAGTTGCTTGAATGCAATGCTAAGGCACTTAACGCATCCGCTGCTGCCTTACGCGTTGCCCAATCTGTACTCCCAAGAAACTCATGAATACTTTGTAGCAACGATTCTAAGCTCTGGGGTGCAATTGCTCCCACCTGCAAAAGCAATATACTGTTAGTCTGTTACATCCCTAAATTTGATCCTTATGAAACATTAAAACACATGAAAGTTTAACTTGCTAACTCCCATTTTCATTGCATAACAGATATCTAACCGCACCACTATTAAGCAAGTGAGTTCAAATTTTCAGTAGTTGTGAATCATCAAATGCAACAAAAACTTGAATCAAAAGCACAAACTTTCATCTCTTTTGACACTATCTCATCAATTAGAATGTCCTCGCATGTCAACCACCAAAAGATCATACATTACACGATGTTAATTGCCAATACCAATAACCACACAACAAACCAATCAAGAACAGAATCTACATTGCCAAAACTAGTAACCCCACAATAATAAATCAATAAAAGAAAAAAACAAGAAAATAATGCACAAACCTGAGACAAGCTCCCAACAACAGGCAAAAGCGAAGCCTTAGCCGTGAAATTTTGATTATTTAACAATTTACAAATCCTAGGACACAGCTTCTGAAACGCCACAACAGGTGGGTCCGAGGCACATTCCACCATCTTAGCCATACACGTAGCTGCACCAGATTGCACCCCTTTGTTCTGCTCACCCATTGCCTCAAATAAAGGCTTCACAAACAACCCAACAACACTGACACTATTCTCCTCCTTGCCATTCAAGTAAAGCTTAGACAAGGATCCAATGGCATCGCGACACGCGTCCTTGACCCCAGAATCACTGTCTTTCAATCTCTTAACAATGTGGGCAATGATCTTAGTGACATGTGTGGAGGTCAAGTCGGCATGGAACTGACAAACGAGACCCAGAAGCCTTATGGACTCCTTCTTCACGGCTGGTTTGGGGTCGTTGGAGGAGTCGTAGAGGCAGTTTAAGAGCATGGGAAGGGAGTCGTGAGAGAGGGTTTGGATGGTTTTCTCAAGATCTTCAATGGCGATTTGGTGGGTGTCTCGATCGGCAAGTTTAGAGAGAGAAGTGAGGATTTTTTGCTTGAGTTCAACCATGGCCAAGTGGGAAGACAAAGAAGAGGATCTGGAAGTGGAAGAGGAGTTTTGTTGGTTGTTTTGGGTTGTGGGTTTTGTAGGTTTCGTGGATTTGGTTGGTTGAGAACTTGAACTCGAACTCATTTTGGCTCGTTTGAAGGGACCCGGAGTTGTTACATAAATGTTGAGTCGTGAGAGACTTGAAGAAAGCAAGAACTGAAGTTTAGAGATGAAAATGTTGGAAATGTGGGAGGAGAGAGATAGAGAATGATGGAGTGAGAGGTAAGGCTTTTTGCTGGTGTTGGTGTTGGTGTTGGTGTTGGTGTTGGTGCTGTACGTGAGAGAGAGGAGAATTTGAGATCTGCTGCGAGTGAGGGAAAATTGCAGCCTTTTTTGAAAACCAGATCTATCTGTTTAATTTCTGTTTTTTAAAACAAAAGAAACAATTTTAAAAAAATTTTAGAGAAAATTAAAAAAATGCCCCAAACTAGATTTCTACCCACCTCCTCAAAATTTTGCAATGACCCTCTTGCCCCATGAAATTACTTGAATATCCGTAACAAAAACCCAAATACCATTCTTCTTTCTTCCCTTCATGAATCAAATCAAAAAATTGTAACTCTCCCTTTGAATCTCTTTGAAACGGTTCCAAGTAGCCAAGCATTCACAACATACATGAAACATGGGGTTTCAAATGCTGCTTGTAGTTTAATTGTGATGCTTGTGTTGGGTTTGATTGTTAGGGTTTGAAATACATATGACATGGTGTTTGATATTTGTGTTGGATTACAAGTATGAATTGAATGTTGGGGATGTGTTTATTGGTGGGTTTTGACTTCGACATCAAACAGTTGAGTGTCCAATATCAAAGAAATTGATTGTCCAATATCAGAGAACCAGTGTCTGACACTCATCGTCTTCAACCTTCATTATTCTCAACCAAAATCAGTCATTTTTAAGTATTTTCACACTTGTACTTATCAATTTCACACATCACAAACATTTTCAATACTAAAAAAATTACAATCTCAAGATTTAAACATTTCAAACCTTAAAAAACAAATTCAAAATCATGAGCAACTAAACTCAAAACAATTTGAATATGGAATTGATGATTATCATCCAAAATCACCAACAAAATTTCTGAGATCTAATGAATATACGGTTAGAGGTGCTTCGTTGAATTAGTTTTGCAAGATTATGTATGTTGCAGAAGTGGGAGTAGAAAAAAGAAGATAAGGCTATTAGAAGGGTGTTCGGGTAATTTCTAGGGCAAAAAGGTGATGGCAAAATTTTTAGCAAATTTATCATTTTAAAAAGGCCCCTTAAATTGAGTCAAAATGGAATTCTTCCAATTTTTTAAGGATAATAACGTTAGAACAGCCTTTTAGACCCCATACTTGATAGAAACATTCACTAAATCCCTAACCGTTAGACTTTGTGCCATCAAATTATCATTTTTCTTATGATAAAGCCCCAAGGAGAATAACACCAAGAGGATTTGAATCTTAGACTTAGAGGAAAGCATACCTCTAGATCCAAGACCTTCACCATTAGGCTTACACCCTTAAGGTTGACTTTGTAAAAAATTAAAATTTAAAGTAATTAAAATCATAAACCTAAACTCATAATCATTTATCAATTAAATTGAACTCATCTACAAATCACAAATCTGTAATACTATTTCATCTACGTAAGCTCAGATAGACCAACACATAACAAAATTCAAGGATTTGTTATAAATTTATCTAGTTGTCTAGTGATGCTTAATAAACACCTGATAAGATATTTAAAAACAAAAAAGTTTTGCCAAAACCCGCAACCACTATCAACAGTTTACTATTTTTTATATTTTTTTTCAAATTTTGTTATTTTGTGGTCAAGTTGAATATATTCAAATGAAAAAATTTTGCAATACTTTTATAAAATCATGACAACACCACCCTCCATATTTTCAAAAATATCACATAACCTCTAATCGTTATCTTTTTATCTGTTTAAACCACACTAAAACCTAAAATATCTTTTATACCCTTGGGAATTGACAAACCCGAATCAAACACAATTTTCCTTCATTTTCTCAAGAGAGAAAAATCATTTAAACAAGATTTCAGACAATTCAACAATTAAAATAAAGGAAAACAACAATACCTAGAATCCAAAATCAAAGGAAAACATCAAAAACCCTATCACAAGAGCTTCCCAAAATAGAATCACCCATGCTAACATACAACAAACAAATTTTACATCTTCAAGCAACAAACTCAAATAAGTCACGTCCATATTGTTAAAGATATGTCCCAAGAGTATGACATTTTTTGTATGTATATAAATTTAAGCAAATAAATAAAAGTTTTTTGTTTATTCAAATCATGCATTATTCTCTTTTATCTCTAAGAATATCAATAATTAAGGTTCCCGAGCTAATGTAATAATAAAGTCTCAATTTGTATGAAGTAGTCATTTATGAGAGACACGTAACTTTATCATAGCTCAAATATAATTCATAACCTATAAACAGAATTAGCTCGTTGTTTAGACAATGTTGGTGCATTGTTTGCTTTCATAGGGATAATGAGTCTCAAATTATTGAAGCAGTTGCTTTAGGGTAAAGACACTTGTGTATTTTGAATGTATTTAATAAAGACCAAGTGAAGTTATATTTTAGTATAATTACCGTACAGAGACATAAACTACATAATATAACAACTATGACACACTTACATTAATCTTGAATGGATAGTGTATCTTTACTTTACAAACTATGATCTTTGATTAAAATAAAGAGTAAAATATTTTATATAAAGGTAAATACATTGGCTAGTTGGGATTGTAAGATTTATAAGTTAGAGAACATTATTTTATAGATATGGAATTCATAACTTTAGAAGGTTTAACCAAAACTATTATAAAGTCTTAAATGATAAATCTTGGTCGAGTGTTTCATAAAGATAGTCAATAGACTTATTAATTCATTAGATATAAAACAGGATTCAAGGACAAAAATGTAATTGGAGAAGTAAAACAATAATTTTTCATAGCTTCAATTATTAGTGCTCTATAAGGGTATTTGTGTAAATCTTGTTGTTCAATAAATAAAATTTAGAAGAATAATTTAATCATATTAAATTGTTAAGTTTTCTTTTAAAATAAATATTTGATTCAATAGTGTAACTCTAGACCTTTAGTGAAATAGTCCAGAGTTAATGGATTAGTCCATTACGTTTATGGGGTAAAAGAGTATTGAATCAAATTCATCTGAGCTTGTAATTAAATATATATGTTAACATCCCATGAGTAGTTGTTTAATAAATTTGGACTTGGACTGGACTGAGTAGTTATTTGATTAATGTAAGCTTGGACTAGACTAACATAACAAGTTTAATTTAATTGGGTTTGTTTTAATAGGCTAGGAATTAAATTAATTATAATTTAATTGTTTTAAATCAATTGGACTAGAAATTAATTAAAAGAGTTTGATTATTTAGTTGTATATGAAATAAGTCAAGCGAGGCCACAAACCCTAAGCTTATTAAGGTATGTGATGCCTAGGGCTATGCTTAAAAGAACTTTTGCATTCTTTTAATTCACTTGCTGCCTATCATATACAAACCTAGCTCAGACCTAATTGATGATCATGTAATAGTAATTAAAATATAAAAGAGTTGTTATCCATATCTCTCAAACCTTTCTAACACACACAAAACTATTCTACACCACTCTAGACACCCACTCCTCTTGTTCAGAAAAGCTATAGACATACCCATGAAGATCTATGCAGTTTAAAAATAAGGTAATCTGATTATTCTTTGTTTATACCAATTATCAGGAAAAAATAACTAATCGATCCTCTCTCAGGAAGATGTTGTTCACTTTGAACGGTTCAAAAAGTCCTTCCTGTATCAAACACATATCTCACTCCACTCTCCTCAAGCTCGATTCTCTCTTAAAAAAATGAGTCAAAAATTATCTCCCCATTTTTTGACCAACTCCCCTCAGAAAATTTATTTTTTTTAAAGCTCTCATCCATCCTATTTCCTCTTCCATAGACTCTGATTTCCTTTTATCTCTCTATATTGCTTCTAGCTTCCAAAGTTTACCTCTCTTTAGTTCTCTCTCCAAACTCTTTTGTTTTCACTCTCTTCAAGCCTATGGCATTCCTCTCTCTCATCTATTCCATTTGTCACTCACTCAAGCATCCATAACATGGGCCTAGTAGTGGGTCTCAAGAGTTGATTCAGAAAAGAAAAGTTAATGGGTAGGCTTACAATTTGAATAATACTATGAGCAATTCATGGGAATTTGATGAGGATGATAGCATGTATAATAGAAGGTCACTATATTTTCACTCGAGAAATTAGATTATGATTTGGGTATGATTCATTTGAATCGATTTATTAACAGTTTGACATCTTTGATAAGCAGTTAAAGTGTGGAAATGTTTAACACATGAGAAAATCTCAAGATGAGAGTTTTGCTTTGGGATTTTGCGAAATAAAAGATATTTTAGATTAGGAATAAAAGAGATTATACAGTTTTGGGATTGTGTTTTGGATTCAGATGACGATTAAATTGAGTAATTATCACTAACCAACCTTTGGTTTTGCCTTTATTTCACTCAAATGAGACTTTTGTTCTTTATATATTTCGCCATCTTTACATTTCGAGAAATCTCTTTTAAAGTCCTTTACTTACATATTTTGTTTGTCAATATCTGTTGACTGTCATATAACAATAACTTTACCATTTTACCCTTACTAACAAAGTATAAAGGGAATATGACTAATTTGTAAAAGATAATGTTGAGTTAAATGACTAAAAGTACTATACATACAATATGAATGATCATGGTTTTCCTTTCAAAGTAATAAATATGCAAAAGTACCTAATTGCCCTTGGAAAAAATGCAAAAAGAGTTATTCTAGTTTTGACAATACAAGGAAACTAAAATACATGCAATGGAAATCATAATGATAGAGCTACAAGCTAATACAMAAGAGAATTTCTACAAAAAATCATAAATAATAAAAAGAAAACATAATAAAGATATAGAAAAGTTGTTATTTTCTATTGCAATATCTTACATTACACAGTTTGCTCCAAAAGCCATCTTAAAAGACTATATAAATTCCTTTATAAAATAAAAGCATTTGCATCAAGCTACATATTCAAGCAACTAAAGAGTACCAATCGATTACACAGTTAGTTCCAAAAGCCATATTAAAGCATTGACAAAGTTCCTTTAAAAAAAAAAAAGTTATATAATAAGTTATACCCAACATTCACAAGCTACTCTCTAATCTCTTGCATGCACTTCTTATGCATCTTTTGAGTTATGCCACATTGTCACTATCAAAATAGTCAACTTAGCATTTAATAATTGAGAAACAATTTAGCAATTAATAAGTTTGTTTTTTTATAGTTACCTCTCCCAAATATGTTTGGTGGTTGTTGAGATAAACCCTCAACTAGTGATGCCATAACAGAAATATGTTGTGAAGACACTTGTTAAGATAGATCAATCTAAAACGATTGTGTTTGTGAGGATGCCTCAATAGCTTGTTTTCCAAGCTTAAATGGAAATAGTAAAGGTATAATAGAAAAAGGTATAACAATGATAGTTCAATAAAAATTCAAAAAATAAACAAATTTACCTTGTAAGTTCTCTTGTTGTTGTTGTATCCTTCATATACACTACATCTCATGGTAAATTTTTTGTTATTCTGAGGAGGGTTT
>JANKKB010014679.1:0-11667 GCA_026225775.1 Bursera palmeri
CAGTCTGTGTAGGTCACAATCACGTCGTATCAAGATTTTTAACTTTGAAATCTTTCACTAACACCCCTGATCACTGTTCTCGGGAATCTGGGTTACTACATTAAGTTCGCATGCACTCAAAACAGAATAGAAAAATATAGTCAAAAATCTTTACCTCGATATCTAAGTTATAGCTCCCAGACCTCTCTCTCTTTTTCTCATACGTATCGTGAATTTTGTCCATCCTGGGAGTTTTAGATGAGTCCTCGGAGTCACGAAGCCAAAATCACACAAAACCAACACAAGGGGTTAAATTGATATTTTTACCTGTTGAAGATTTTAGAAAATTATTCATTGATTATGTGATTATGGGGAATCAAAGGAAGATTTGTTGGAGAGTAATTAGGGAAGAGATCTGTAGAGGATTCTTAGGAATTATCTTGTGTAAATATTAAATTACCAATTTAGGAATGTTAATTATTGTCTTTCCTTCTTAACCTCTGTAAATATCTATATATTTTTGCTTTCTTTCTTTGTAAAATATAGTTCAATAATATTCAGAATTCTTCACATGGTATCAGAGCAGGTTTTCCTACATTTTTTTTCCAATGGATAACAGTCATAATCTATTTCCGGTGATCGGAATATTTTTTTTGCAATTAGAATATTTGTTCGACAGACCTTCTTCTTTCCTCAGGTAGCCTTCATTGTTGCCAATCTATCCCTTGGTGACCTTATCGAAGGTGTTTGCCAGATTTTTAGCCTTTTTTTTTACTGTTTTCTTCAATATTTTTACGTTTTTCGGTGATTTCAGATCTGCCCATTTTTGGCCAGCAGTGAAGTACACCACCGTGGCTATTCTATTAAGACAGTGATGACAAGTTGAGCTACAGGAGCGTCTGCTCCATTCGCCTCCACCGGAATAGCTGACGATCTCCGTCGAAATTTTTTTCCAATCTAATCTTTTGATCTCAGCCTTCTGTCGATTGTTTCCACTGCCAATTCCTTTGAGCACGTTGGGATTCTGTGATCTATAGTCATTATTCGACTTCTTTGGTAATATTCATCCATTTTGTCTCTTCAAATATGATTGACATTTCCTTTGAAATGAAAGATTTTTTCTCTTCTGGAAATCCACCAAAAAAGAATGACGTTTCCTCCGAGTCGCACTCAGTTCAGATTACTACCTTCTGATTAAATGGAGATAATTTTTTCCGATAGTCTCAATCAATTCGGATGTATATTCGAGGCTATGGAAAGTTGGGATATCTTACTGGAGAGAAAAGGCCCCTGAAAAGCATACTCCGGCATTTGCAACATGGGATGCAGAGAATTCCATGGTAATGACATGGTTGGTCAATTCCATGGAAGAGGACATTGGAGCAAACTACATGTGTTATTCTACTGCGTATGAGCTTTGGAAAAATGTGTCTCAACTGCATTCAAATTTGGGAAATCAGTCTCAGATATTCGAGTTGACTCTTAATCTTGGAGAAATGCGTCAGGGTGAGGATAATGTTACCAAGTACTTCACTTTACTAAAAAAGGTATGACAAGATCTTGATTTATTTGACTGCTATGAATGGAAATCTATGAACGATTACCAGCATTTTAAGAAGATTATGGAAGATAGTCGAATTTTTAAATTTTTGGCAGGTCTTAATGTTGAGTTTGATGAGGTAAGGGGGAGGATTATTGGAAGACAACCTCTTCCTTCAATTAGAGAAGTCTTCGCAGTAGTCAGGAGGGAAGAAAGTTATAGAAATGTCATGCTTGAGAAAAAGGGACCTAGTGGTAAAATTGAAGGGTTAGCCTTGGTTACTACAAACAAGGTATCTTCTTCCCAACATAAGAGGGATGAAAATGCATAGGTCTGGTGTGATTTTTGTAACAAACTCGACATACCAAGGAAACTTGTTGGAAACTTCATGGCAGACCGATAAATTGGAAAAGCAATAAGTTTGGGGATAAATATGGTAAAGCCTCAACTACTACTAATGAAGTTGAAGCGTGTCCATTCACCAAGGAGCAATTAGAACATCTTCATACTATGCTAAAATCCAATTCGACATCTAGTATTCCTAGTGTTTCATTGGCTCAAACAGGTGAAGGAAATCATGCTCTATCTTGTTTGTCTTTCTCTTCTCCTTGGATTATTGATTCAGGAGCTTCTGATCATATGACTTGTTCCTTAAAATTGTTTAAATCTTATTCACCCTGTTCTGGAAATGAGAAAGTTAAGATTGCAGATAGTAGTTTTTCACCTATTGCAGGCATAGGATTAGTTCAAATATCTGACAATATTATTCTGAAATATGTTCTTCATGTTCGAAAACTGGCTTGTAATCTATTATCACTTAGCAAGTTGTTCAATGATTCTAACCGTTGTACTATTTGTTTTGAATCTCTTTGTGTTTTCCAGGATTCAGAGTTCGGGGAAGATGATTGGCAGTGCTAGGATGATAAACGGTCTCTACTATTTTGAAGATGATGCCTTTAGTAATAAAAAAGATTTGGCATTTAGTAGTATAAGTTCCATCTCTGTTCGTGATCAAATAATGATTTGGCTTCATAAATTAGGCCATCCTAGTTTTTTATATCTTAAACATTTATTTCCTTTGTTATTTAAGGACTTTGATACTATATCTCTTTAATGTGAAAATTCTCTTTTTTCAAAAAGTCATAGATCTTTTTATCTTCGTATATCTTATCGTGCATCCAAACCATTTCACTTAATTCATAGTGATGTATGGGGACCCTCAAAAGTCTTTACTTTGTCAGGTAAATGGTGGTTTTTTACTTTTATTGATGACCGTACTTGTGTATGTTGTATTTATCTTATGAATGAAAACTCTGAGGTTGAAACAATTTTCAAAAATTTCTTTGCCATGATTGAAAATCAATTTCAAACAAAAATTTGTGTTCTTCATTTTGACAACGGTATAGAATACTTTAATAAATGTTTGAATACTTTTCTACAAGAAAAAAGAATTTCTCAACAATCTTCGTGTCGCAATACTCCTTAACAAAATGGGATTGCTGAAAGAAAAAATCGACACTTACTTGAAGTGGCCCGCACTATGATGTTTTCTATGCATGTTCCATAATATTTATGGGGAGATGCAGTTCTCACAATATCTTATTTAATCAACCGAATGCCTTCTCGTGTTCTCAATTTTCTTACTCATTTAGATTGCTTAAAAAAAGAATTTCTAACATCACAAGTTCTATCCAATTTACCTTTAAAAATCTTTGGTTGCATTGCATTTGTTCATATCCTCATCATTCTCGGTCTAAGCTAGATCCTCGAGCTGTAAAGTGTATTTTTTTGGGATATATTCCTACTCAACGTGGATATAAATGTTTTCATCCACTTTCAAAAAAGGTCTATGTTATTATGGATGTTTCTTTTTTTGAAACTACTGATTTCTTTTCAAAAAATTTTCCTCAGGGGGAGACACCAGGTAATGAAAATTTTTTGGAATCTAAACCTTTACCCAATTTAATTATCGACCTCGATATTAAAACTTGGGAAAGAGGAAACATTAGCTAAGAACTTGAAATGAATATTTTGGTTCAACAGAGAAGGAAATACAATAGCAGGAGATTAATCCTACTTCTGAGCTTCAAGTTTATACTAGAAGGAAGATTCCTGGAAGAAATAGAGATCCTCTTATCATCATAGAGCAAAATCAATCAGACCC
Source organism: Bursera palmeri (assembly GCA_026225775.1). Taxonomy (NCBI): domain Eukaryota; kingdom Viridiplantae; phylum Streptophyta; class Magnoliopsida; order Sapindales; family Burseraceae; genus Bursera; species Bursera palmeri. The sequence continues at coordinate 3,684 of JANKKB010014679.1, forward strand.
GAATAATGTTTGCTTTCTAGGTAACTCTTCTCATTCTTTATCTTTATCATTCTCATCTTATTCTGCTCCAGTTTTTGATTCTAATAATACTCTTTCTGATCTTGATATTCTAATTGCCCTTAGAAAAGGAACCCGAACGTGAACTCAATATCCTATTTCTAACTTTGTTTTCTACGAGAAACTTTCTAATATTCACAAGGCATTTACCTTAAAATTATCTCATCTGTTTGTGCCAAGAAATATACAGGAAGCTTTTGATGATCCAAATTGGAAATTAGCAGTCCTTGATGAAATGAATACTCTAAGGAAGACTGGCACATGAGAGATTGTTGATTTGCCTAAAGACAAGAAGACTGTTGAGAGCAAATGGGTATTTACAGTGAAATGTAGAGTTGATAGGAGTATAGAAAGATATAAAGCAAGACTAGTTGCAAAAGGTTTTACACAAACTATGGGATTGACTATGAGGAAACCTTCGCTCTTGTTACAAAGATTAACTCTATCCAAGTCTTACTATCCCTTGTAGTCAATCTAAACTGGCCCCTATAACAATTGGATGTGAAAAATGCTTTCCTTAATGGAGACTTAGACGAAGAAGTGTTTATGAGTCTACCGCCAGGATTTGAAGAAAAACTTAGCATAGAAAAAGTCTGTAGGTTAATAAAATCTCTTTATGGTCTCAAACAGTCACCGAGGGCTTGGTTTGAAAGATTTGGTAAGACAATCAAGAAATATGGATATTGCCAAAGCCAAGCTGACCATACTCTGTCTTATAAACATTCAAAAGAAGATAAAATTGCTATTTTGATTGTTTATGTTGATAATATTATCTTGACAGGGAGTGAAAGTGTCGAACTGGGAGAACTTAAAAAACAGCTTGCTGATGAGTTTGAGATTAAAGACTTAGGAAACTTGAAGTAATTCTTGGGAATGGGGTTTGCTAGATCTAAAGAAGGTATATTTGTGAATCAACGCAAATATGTCTTAGATTTGCTTGTAGAGACAGGTATGCTTGGGTGTAAGCCAATTGAAGCACCAATTGAACTTAACACAAAATTACAGCATACTGATAATGGAAAGGTGGTTGATAAGGAAAGGTATCAACGCCTCGTGGGAAGGTTGATTTATCTGTCTCACACAAGGAGAGACATTGCTTTCTTTGTAAGTATGGTTAGTCAATTTATGCATTCACTAGGATCGGAACAATTTTGAAGCTGTCTATCAGATCCTAAGGTAAGAGGGATACCTGGGAAAGATTTACTTTTAAAAAATCAGGGACATCTTACCTGGGAAAGATTTACTTTTAAAAAATCAGGGACATCTTCAAATTGAGGTATATACAGATGCTGACTGGACTGGGAGTGTGATTGATAGAAGATATACTTTTAAATACTATTCATTTATTGAGGAAAATCTTGTAACTTGGCGCAGTAAAATGTAGAATGTAGTTGCCTGAAGCAGTGCAGAAGTTGAATTTAAGGCGTTGGCCTATGGAATATGTGAGATTATTTGAATTAAAAGAATGCTAGAAGAACTGAAGGCTTCAGAGTCATTACCCATTAAGGTTTATTGTGACAATAAGGTAGCGATTTCTATTGCTTATAATCCAGTTCTTCATGATCGAACCAAATATGTAGAAGTGGGTAAACATTTTATCAAGGAGATAATAGACAGTGAACAAATTTGTATGCCTTTTATTCTAACTACTGATCAGATTACAGATATTTTTACTAAAGGATTACACAAGAAGCAATTTGATTCTTTGATAAGCAAGCTGGCTATGGAAGATATCTTCAAGCCATCTTAAGGGGGAGTGTTGAAGATTTTTGAAGATTATTCATTGATTATGTGATTGTGGGGAATCAAGGAAGATTTGGTAGAGAGTAATCAGGGAAGAGATTTATAGAGGATTCTTCAGAATTATCTTGTGTAAATATTAAATTAGCAATTTAGGAATGTTAATTATTGTCTTTCCTTTTTAACCTTTGTAAACATCTATATATTTTTGCTTTCATTCTTTGTAAAATATATATCAATAATATTCAGAATTCTTCAAATTACCCTTAGGGATGTTATCACAAATTCACAAACTATCGTGGGTCATTCTAAAAATAACTAAACAGGGGTGAAACTGCTAACTGAAAATCCTTGGGGGTCCTGCAAGCACATGACAAGGGTGTATTTACAAATCTCAAAGCTGTAGGGGTGTAATTGAGAGGGGTTTATCGTCAAGCTTGTATGTTGAGGGGGCCAACTATAATTTTTCACAAAACTACTTCTCACATTCACTCGTTGGAAAGACGAAAGATGGTGAATCATGACAAATAGAAACCATCACCGGAATCGTCTCGCCTAGCTGAATCCAATGACACCTGTGGCGAGGTGATGGCCGGAGAGGGTAGATCGACGACGGGGAAGCCGAACAGTTTCGTGGTGTTTTCTAGTGATCTAGGCCTCGAAAGATTGATCAAAAACCAATTTTAGGATCTTCAGGCCGAGGGCCGCGATGAAGAGATCTCGACTGGTAGCAAGGGCTATCGACGTCGAAGGAGGGAGATTGACGGCTAGACAGACAAACATTTTTGGTGTCAATTCAATCGATTCCGATGTCGAACAGAAAAACGGAGGCCACAACCATGACCAACATGTCGAGAGGGTTTCATCGCCACACTTCTTGCCACCTAACTCACTAAGAATATGAACCGTCACCGATGACTGTAATGAAGCTGATTTCCAATGAACATGTGCGTCTGTATAGGATTCTTGAATGTTCTGGGTCACTATGCTGTTTTTATAGACTTTAGGATTTGGGGGTCCAAGTATAAATTCTCAAACCTTCGACGTTCTCGAATCTCAGTCCGAAGTCTCGACATCTCAATACCAACTCATCCTCATCTAATTCTCACTCGCGTGACCCTCTAAACATGAATATCGAGCACTAAAGATGAAAAATTCGTTTGCCCATGTAAAATTTTTTTAGTCCCAAATTCAGAAAATTCTTAAAATTATCCGTAATATCTAAATACGTATATACACACCATCAATACATACGTCTCACCCAATATGTATCAAAAACACGTAGACTCAAGATTTCAAGTTTTAAAATCTTTACTACTAATGCATACGGCGAGACATCTCAATTCTCTTTTCTTCATTACTAGGACTCATAATTGAGGATAATTTATGATTTATAGGAAGTGGAGTAGAAATTGAATTACAATCTTGCATATTGAAGAGTCATAAGATTTTCTTTAAGTAATTCTTCTGAGAAAGCTAAATTTTCATGTTTTTTCTATCTCGGTGAATTTGTATCCTTAGAATCTTGTTTGTTGTCCCTAAATTCTTTGTATCAAACTCCCTAGCTAACTCTGTCTTTAATTCTTGGATCCCTGCCATGTGTTTTGTCATCAGGACCCCCAAGGGTTTTCAAGTTAGCAGTTTCACCATTGCTTGGTTAATTCTAGTATAAACCTTAATAGTTTACAAGTTTACCATAACACCCCTAGAGTGTAAAATATCAATTGAACTCCCATTTCAGTTTTGCATGGTTTGAACCCCTTGACTCCGAGGGCTTATCCGGGACCCCCAAGACACATGAAATTCATGATACGAGTGAGAAAAAGAGAAAAAGGCCTGGGAACTGTGGCTCACGTATCGAGGTAGAAAATTCTATGTGTGCATTTCTATTTCATTTTAAATGGATGTGAATATGGATTGGATTCTATACATGTGTTCATGAGTATTATGTATGTATGTGTGATGTGTATGTATCGTTTGATTGGGGTGTGACGTTTATGGGTAATATGCATGTGTTAGGAGCCGGGATAGGTGTTCGACATGGGAATCATATATGTATGTATGATTATGTGTGATGGAACGGCTGGGACACGGGTAAACATATGTGACTGTGTGTTTGAATGGATGGTCGAGACACGAAGGATACGTATGCGATCATGTGTGACAGATGGATAAGGCATGGACAGTATACTGATGTACTTGCATGATATGATGAATGAGATGTGGGTATTACGTGTACTCATGCATTACGGGATAGATGAGACACAGACAATATACATGTAATCATAAGTGAGGAGACAAATAAGATAAGATATGGTAGAGTGTAGGTAGTTACGACTGGTGGGACGAATGAGATATGGGTAATACGTGAGTGTATGTGAGATGTGTATGATGGTGGCCGTGTGGGCAAGAGGTAAATGAGAGTGATTATACATTAGAGATGTATGTTGGATCGTATATGGGTCAGGCATAGTATACAAGATTCAAAGGAAACATGGATGACATGAGACCAGTGTGTGACCAAGATATGGTGATAGGGATAGCCGTGCCTTGTGAGCAGGATTCTAGTGTGATAGGGATAGCCGTGCCTTGTGAGCAGGATTCTAGTGTGATAGGGATAGCCGTGCCTTGTGAGCAAGATCCTGGCGTGATAGGGATAGCCTTGCTATTTGTGAGCAGGATTCCATGTGTTAGGGATGGCCTTGTCTTGTGTGCAGGATCTCGATGTGATTGGTATGTACAGTGTTAGGCCTTAGTAGTGCAGACGTGTATTATGGACCTAAGGGAAAACATTTGTGATATATATGTATAGTGTTAGGCCTTAGATGGGTTCGACTAATCCATGGTCTAAAGGAAACACTAGAGTGTTATAATATGATGATAGTGTTAGGCCTTGTAGTGACCAATCGATCTGGAGCTTAAGGAAACCACTATTGATATGATTTGAGTGTTAGGTCTTGAGGTGGCTAGCTGACTTGGAGCCCAAGGAAAACACTCATGAAATAATTCAGGTGTTAGGCCTTGAGATGGCTAGTCGATCTGGAGCTCAAGGAAAACAATGTTGATATGATTCGAATGTTAGGCCTTGAGGTATCCAGCTGATCTAGAGCCCAAGGAAAACATTCTTGATATGATTCGGGTGTTAGGCTTTGAGGTGGCCAGTTAATTTAGAGTTTAAGGAAAACACTTCTATTGTGATGCTAGTGTTAGGCCTTAGGTGGCTGACTGATTCGGGGCCTAAGAGTAACACTAGATTAGAAAATTGGTACATGATTATTAGTTAAGTGAAGGTGATAGAGGTTTATGAAATGAAGGTGCTTGTGATTGACGAATAGGAATTTTATGGTACTGAAACTAGTACGTGTGACTATGAGAAATGGAAAGGTTATTTGTGACGAGTGAATTATTTGATGCATGAATGACATTTAAAATGTTATAGAATTGTGTAGTTATAGACATTCCTTCTGGACTGTGTTGCTCATCTCTTCCTCCACAGGTACTCGAGATCAAGAGTCTAGTGTTGGTAATTCGAAGCTCACGTAGAGGATCTCGAACAGTTTATGGGTTATGTCTAGGTAGAGTGATTTGTTTTGATATTATTGAAAGTTACGTAAAATCTAATGTTTTCTGTATAAATCTTTTGGTTAAAACATTTTCCTTAATTTATTTATTTATTATTGCAGCCTGGGATTTCTATTTAAGGGATTTCGGGTTGTGACACCTAATGTTTACTATGATTTTTACAAGACGATAACTGGTACACCAGAGGTGCGTCCTTCCCAGTCCTCTCGTACTAGGGAAAGGTTCTCTCAATGCTCTAACGCCCACACCGGATATGGACTGAACTGTCTCACGACGTTCTGAACCCAGCTCACGTACCGCTTTAGACATTGCATAAATAGTGGTAGCAGTTAGTTGTTTCATGGCAAATCCGAGGAAAGAGTATTGGATTACTGTTAAGAGGATTCTTAGATACATCAAAGGAACCTCAAATGCTGTATTATGTTATGGAGGATCAATGTGGCGCCCCCGAACCCCTTATACAGGAACCCCAGGGGTGCCTATGTAAATAAATAAAATAAAATAAAATAAAACGTTTTAATCAAAACATTTATACTGAAAATACGGTTTATAAATAGTACGTAGTAAAGACTCACTCTGACCACCCAACATACCCATGACTGTCCGAGATCCTGTACGTGAGCTCCGGACCATCTCCGCTAGACTCCTGACCTCGGGTACCTGTGGAGGAAGGGGTGAGCAATACAACCCAGTAGGAATTCCTAACAGTATACAGTTCCATAACATTTTACATACATGCATGCATCACACCATCACATACCAACATACCTAGTCATATTCTATCTCTCGTATACACCAATAACACTATCGCGCGTTTCCGTTCACAACCATAACAGCCGCTACACATAAAACGTATCTATAGTCCATACCGAGCACACCTCGGTCACACCACCATATATATATAATCCGGTCCTAAGACCGTNTCAATAACTATCACTAACCCGCACAGTCACACACTCGCGTACGGCTCGCCCGTACCTCGTCCATCTCTTCACTTACGTTGCTCAAGTACCCCAATAATGTATGTTCATATATGATTCGCATCTCACAAGTCCTACAGTACACGAGTACTTCATTCCCGTGGCATGTACATCTCACAACACGAGTACACTCATATACTATGTCTCATAATCCATATATCCGATCCTCTCACTCTTTATCTCATCCGTTCCGAAATCCGTGGATATACGCGTATCGCCTATGTATTATCCGTTCCATGACCCGTCGACACATACGTATCCCTAAACTCTAACCGTAATCCCCTGTATAGTCATGCGTGATATCCCTCGTCCTTAAACCTTCCCGTATATGCCATCCGACAACGTAATCATATGCGTCCGCCCGATATCTCATCTTACCGTATACTTGCGTAAAACCGTATACGTATTCTGTAACGTCCAGATCTATCTAACCATCTAATGTGCCTATCTGATCATCACACACAGTCTCTATTCCCTAAGCCACAACAGTAAAATAAGTTCACATGCATAGCAAAATACAATAGAACAGTACAATCAGAAATCCCTACCTCGATATCCGAACTATAGCTCCCGGACCTCATTCTCTCTCTATCCTTCATCGGTATCGTAATTCCATGCGTTCCGGTGATTCCGGATGAGTCCTCAGAGTCACGGAGTCCAATCATGCAAAACTGGGAACCAGGGGTTAAACGGATATTTTACACATCAGGGTATTACCGTAAATCCATAAATTACACATAAACAATCAAGCGGGGGTAATATCGCTAACCTGAAAACCCTTGGGGGTNCTGTACGTCGTCAAACGTGGCAGGGGGTGAACTGCCAACATCCAAAACCCAAGGGGGTGCCATAGGGGTGTAACTGCCAAGTCCCCACGGTGAGGGGGCCGATTGATATTTGCCACCTCCATCGTGTTTCACGGTTTATCACCGGAGAACACGATCGGTGGCCGGGAACGGTGAACAGAGGGTACCACCGGGATCGTCTCGACGAGGGGAGTCTGTCCCGACCATCTTGCGACGGTAAACGGCGACCGGAAGTGGCAGATCGGCAAATGGGTGGTGAAAGCTATCGGAGCTCGCTGCCGGTGATCCAGGCCTCGGATGGCCGATCGGAGGCCACCGTCGGGATTGTCTGACCGAGACGAAGAGATCCCAACCGGTGGTGTCGGCTACCATCACCGGGAAGAGTAGATCGTCGATCGAAGTGCCGAAACTTCCATGCATCGATCCGGTAGATCCCGGCACCGGACGGGGAAGGGGCGGCCACCGTCGAGCTCAGCACGCCGGGAAGAATCCATCGCCACCGGTATCGGGTCCTATCTCACCGGGAATGTGAAGGGTCACCAGAGGCAGCGATTTTCAGTGACCGGGGGTGTCTGAGCAGTTTTCTCAATGTTTAGGCCTCCAATGCAGTTTATATAGATTTGGCCTCTGGGGGTGTTTCTGTAATTTTTTAAACCTTCTCGAATTTTATGAAATCATCCCGAAACTCCGGAATCTCAAGATAAACTCATTTCCATCTATATTGCACTCACGTGGTCCTTAAAATCCATAAAACGGGCACTAAAGACGAAAAATCTTTGAACTTGTAAAAATTACACTTTAGTCCTCTTTTCCCGAAAA
>JANKKB010014706.1:0-18940 GCA_026225775.1 Bursera palmeri
AAAAAAAAAAAAAAGCAACTTACAGTAACATTATAAGGTGCTTGAGACCCAGATGGAACTCTGTATCTATCTACAATCTCAATCTCCACCCAAAAGTTTCGGCCTTCCTCATCGCGGTATGTTCTTGATGAATGAGTCACAAAGATCCCTTCACGATTGTAACGGTTTGCAACATTATTTCTTCCTTGGTTACTTGATCTCCACGCCTGAAAATTAAGAAATGAATATTTATTTAAAATGCTGGGAAATTCAAGTGATCATCTGCAAACCAAGGTTCAGATTTATCCTGCCTTGAGAGGATGATGTGGAGCAGGAGTTGAGAAGCAGAAAACATTGCCATTCATTGTTGTAACAATAAGATCAAGATCATCTCCACCATCAACGTTATCTGCCAAGACCATGCTATATCTGTCATGAGAAGATTAACATTTTAGACAGATATTTAGAAAAGTGAAAAAAAGGTGAGGGGGTCTAGAAGAAGGATTATGTTTCCAAAGAAGGATTAATGATATCTTACGAAGTTTCACCAATATCGACTACATCAGCACATGACGTTGGTCCATCTATCAGGTACAAATAACCATCAAATGATGTCGTAACAAGAGTTAGCCCCTTGTTTTCCTTCCCCCGTTTATTCAAATCAACAAGAAGAACTTGATTCATTACTCTTCCATGGGTTCTGTAAGGATAGGGACGAACTTTTGTGCCATCCTTGCCACTAAGAACATAAATGTTGCCTGATAGTGTTGGAACTACAACATCAGTATGGCCATCCCCATCAACATCACCTATAGAGGGACCCTGGAAATGGAAATGTGTATCAGACATATTATCAAGCAATTAACCATGCTAGTTCATAACTCATCAGCATAATGTGTCAAGCAAACCTCAAAACAAATTTCTATTAAAATCATAAATATATAACAGATATAGATGGTTTAAATTAAATTAAATAATCACATATTAATGTTGCTTTTATTTGTAATCTTTTTCCCGAAATAAATTTGATCACAAACATATTTTAGATCAACTTCATAAAAGTAGCAAACAGACAAATTAAAATGAAAAAATATTCCTACATGATAGAACCATCTATTTACCAACAAATGCCAGTAAAAAGTTGCATCAATTCTCACAACCTCTAATTATCTGGTTGAAAAGTATTTACAACTTTTATTTGTCAACTACAAACCTGATTTTAAATTAGCATCATACTAATGCAATACAAAGAGTGCAAACTTGAATATCAACAAGTCTCCTACTCTTCACCATAAAAAGAAATTATTATAATATCACATATAGGTACACAGCACTGAAAAGACATGCACATATGCCCATGTAAGTAGCAACTTCTTTCAGCTGGGTATGAACATACGTTTTACAGTAAAAGGTGTCACTAGCAATTATAACTTAATCAATCTAACACAATTCCATGTAGACCATTAGAGTTTTTCCTTGCAGAAGATTAGATTCAAATAAGGCATGCCTCCATATGTATAATTTAAATTGGACACTACAAAACCAGAATCTGCTGCACTGCATAAGGAGTCAACCCATCTGGCTTGACATAATAATTAATTCCTGCAAAAATAATATTGAGAAAATGAAACGGCAATAAACCTGAGTAACAAGACTCTTCAGATGCTGTTCCCAAATTTCCTTTCCTTGTGCAGTCCATGCAGCAATATTTCCATGTGTATCAGTGGTCACTAGCTCAATTTTTCCATCATCATTAATATCAGCAGCAACAACAGCACCTTGAATTTCAGCCATTTCAAGAGGAAACTTCTCTCTAATTTTGCCTGAAAAAAATAATAATTTAGTTTCCCAATTATGTACGAGAACTGACACTAAATTGCTTATTCATTCAAAATCAATCTTTGATAAGTAAAAAAATAGTGTGGAGATCTTGTATACACATGGTTTATATTCATAAAAGCATACATCAGGAAGTCCCCTCTTCACTGTTTCTCTAAAAGCCTTTGCAGCATACATTCAATTATTTGTCTCAATACAGCATAAAATTGATTGAATGTAAAGACATAAATGTCCCAAGAGATTGGACTCTCTTTCAATTACTTCGAATGTAATATCATTTATAATAATAAATAATCAATTTTCTTTTGTTGCAGAGATAGATACTATAAGTGGATAAGAAATAATTTAGCAATAAGAAAACAAAAGGAAAGGATGTAATACAACTAAGTTAACGAGGGAAAATAGGCAATTTCAAACAAGGTCATAGCAGGGCCAAGCATAATTTTCTTGACAACTTTTAATTTTTTATTTATAGAAAAGGAAACTCTACTGCATAATTATAAGCATGGGATACAAAATGATGCAATCTCCAATAAGATCAACATCTGTTACTACTGATTCAAAGCTTGTAGCAACTTAAGTACATTCAAAATGATGTTTCGATGCCAAGCCAGAGATATAATGAATATCATAAAATATGCTCCAGACATACATTTACAAGGAAAAAAAAAAAAAATTCAGGAAACTATCTAAGAGATTACCATGATGATCCAAGACATAGAACAGGCCAAAAGAGGTCCCAACAAGAATGTCCAAATTGCCATCTCCATCCAAATCCACAACAGTTGGAGAAGAATAAATATACGCACGAAAATTTGCAGTATCTGTACTTAGATCTAGATCTGTGAACCACTTAACTTGCTTTGTTTCAAGATTGAAGACAACAATGGCACCCGCAACATATTTCCCAATATCAATACCACCAAGCTCCTTCAAATGCTCCGGGTTGTCATAATACCTGTCAAGAAATAAGGTATCTATTACTGAGGATCAGTTAGTTAATGTAAAGCACAAGGCATCCTGCGTGCACTTCAAATTTGCAAGCTTATAAGTGTATCATCGCTGACAAATGTCTAATCCAACAGACAAAAATATAGCTCAAGCTCACAATAAAGAGCCAAATTTTGATCATTTCATTTAAACTTTAATATTTAAGAAAATAGTAAACTAGGATAATGAATTTTGACACCATAAATAAACTCACTCATGATCAAAGAAGTAGGAAACAGCAACAATCATTTCTGATACCCCATCATTATCAATGTCTGCTATGACCTGATGAAAATGAAACATATATATTCCATTGAAAACATTATTAGTCGCATCTATCAAAAATGTTTGTAAATTTAGAGAGCGTTATCATGATTGCAGACCACTCACAGGAGTGCATAATATGTGAGAGTCAATGTTCACAAAATCCTCCATTTTCTCATGTTCCTCTTCTTTCCACTCCTCATCTCCCCACTTGTCATCATCCACATAATCATCATAGTCATAACTATACTCATCACCCAGCTCCTCAGTATCACGGAATAACTCAAATGATGAATCTGCATCAGCTTCCAAACCTTGATCATTTTCCACAGTTGCCACATGAACATCCTTCTTATTATTATCTTCAGACTCAGAACTGCCTTCTTGTGACCCTTTAGAGTTGTTATCTTCCAGAAGACGTCTCCCAGAGTTTGTTCTATTGTCTGCAGTATTGGCTCCATCTGACCCAGTACTCAAGGAAGAATTATCCAAGCTTGAAGGCAGCTTAATGTTTGTTTCTATCTGACTTTCATTCATGTTCTTTCCGTTCTCTACGCTTGACACGTTTACCATCCCCGGATGACTTTCTGTCAATGTAGTAGCTGTTGTGTTTGGTTCAGATGTACTTCCTTTCATTTCTACAATGATAAACAACATTAACTGATAGACTCAAATCTCATCAGAAGGTACACAGTCTTATTAGTTATTACTACAAAAAGCCTCAAATTCCCACAAAATAATTAACTAGACATGCATTTTGTTACCTTTTTAACAATTATAAATTATAGCCTTCTCTACCATGTCATGAGCCAAAAAGGTAGATATAAATGATACAATCAATTGGCTAAGTTTCAGCTAAACAACATAAAATACTCAGAAACCCAAGATATTAGTGAATTTCTTAGTTGATACATTGAAAATACAAAATTTAGCTGCACAAGTAAGTTCATAAAACTTCTCTTGGTTTGGAACTAACTTACGTAGCAGTGATTTCATCTGAGCAGCCTCAGCCTCCTGAACAAGTAGATTGTCATGGACATCCGGATGTGTACGATCCACTGGATCAGGATGCAAACCCACATACCAATCTTTACGAACTTTCCTTCGAGGTACCTCCAATTTATCTGACATCATGTACCCTGAAACCCTATAAGAACCATGATGCATATAATTAGAATGAGGATGGACCAATTGGCAACTGATAACTAAATTAACCACCAAAGATCAGAAAATTAGGTACAAATCATGCGAAGCATACCAAGAAAAGAGCTACCTGAAGAACAACACTTCACCATTGTAGGTTGCTAGTGCAATTTCTCTAACACCATCTTTGTCTATATCAAATAGTAGAGGACTGGCATGTACAGTCGACTGGTGATAAGCCGGCCAACCTAACAAATTATAGAACCATTAAGAATTTCATACCCTCATAGGTTATTTACACCTAGTGATTTCATATCTCCGGATATCGTAGCAAGCCATGTATTCAGATTTAACTAATTCAACTCAAACAATACAATTGCCAGTGATAATCGGATAAGCAAAATCAACATAAGAACAGAAATGATAGATATTTCAACCTGGCATTTTGTCTCCATCAGAACCTTCTAGTACTTCCAGGTAGTGTACGAAAGAAGAAACCACTATATCAAGCTTTCCGTCACTAAATTTATAGAAGAAAACCCAAATGAAACGGATAGAAAATAAAAATAATATCCAACTGACTTGATAACAAAGTGGTAGAATGGTCAATTACCTGTTGATATCAGCGATCAAGGGAGTGGCATAAATGCTAGAGCTAACCTCTGTTTGCCATCTGAGCTCCAAATTCCTTGGGCACTGAGTATTCAACAGCAGATCCTCATCTCTACATATAAGCGAAAAACAACCGTAAATTTCAAAATCCACAAATCAAACAAAGTAAATTTTTTAATAAATAAAAAGTAATAACTCACGCGTCGAAACCAAGCTCATCGTCGGTAGCCTGTCGCTGGCGAAATTTATTGGGTTGGGAGTCGTCGCCACGAACGAAATTCAGGAAAGTGAGGAAAAGTAATAAAGAAATGAAGAAAACGCAGGTCGTTGAGGATTTCATTTCATGGGTACGTTCGAGAAATTGATAGTTTTTGCTTTTCTTATACAGGAAAGGAAGGGAACCCTAGGCTGCTAGGTGATTTAGTTGGAATTGGTAGTAACTCAGCTAGGGTTCAGAGTATCTATCTATCTCCTCTTTGCAATAACAAATTCAATGAAGAGTGTAGTAGCCGTCCCATTCACTGCTTACACATTCATTTACAGTCGTGTTGTGAATCGGAAATTTGGAATGCCAAAAATGGTCCCCCGTAACGATACCAGATGGCGGATATCTTATTTAACAATTTTTTATTTTTTCTGAAAAATACGAAAAAAAAAGGTTCAAATCGAAGGGATGTTTTAAAATTTTAATAAAATCTTACTTTTTTGAGGGGATATTATTTGGACCCTAAAACATTGAAAAGATATTTCCACATGCCACATAAATATAAAATTAACATTGATCTTCTAAAATTTAACTTTTGTATTTAACGGTGTTACAGTAAAATTCAAGATAAATACATAACGTCTCTATTATATATTAAAAAATAATAAATTTACTCATTTGATTATAAAATCACATAAATACCTCATTTTTTTAATCGTTTGAAACTAATTAATATTATTAAGGTATTATCGATATTTTATTTACTAAAATAATATAAAATATTTAAAATTAATAAAAATATTATAAAAATTTATAAAAAATAAAAAAATATATTTCATATACTAAATAATTTTTGTTATTTAAATTTACTAAAATTATTTAGTTTTTAGTAAATAATATACTTACTTAATTTATTAAAATTATTTAGTAAATTAGTTCAATTTATTAATATTACTTAATAAATAAAATATATTTTTATTATTTTTTTGTAAATTCTTATAATATTTTTATTAATTGTTAAATATTTTATATTATTTTGATAAATAAAATATAGATAATATCTTTATAATGTTAATTAGTTTTAAAAAATTATAAAAAATAAGGTCTTTATACGACTTTATAATTAAGGGGTGAATTTATTAATTTTTAGTATATTAGAAGGATGTTTATATATTTATTCTGAGTTTTACTATAGTACTATTAATTATAATTAATAGAAATTAAATTTTGAGGGGTTAGTGTTAGTTTTATATTCAGATAGAACGTGGATATGAATTTTTAATTTTTTGGGATCCAAAATAAATTTCCTTTTTTAACGATTAACTACAATTTACCCCATACATTATCCCACACTACATTTATCTGTGATCCCAGAAACTACACTATAATCCTGTCGTTAGTAACCGTTACTAACTTCGGTTATAAAACAATCACTTAGAACAGTGGAATGACTTCAATGCCCTTAAATTAATTTTTTATGTTAAATAAATAATAGAATGAAAATCACAACCTTTGATTTGAATCAAATCCAAGGGCTGATATTTTTAATAAATAAACAAAAACAAAACAGCAAACATGACGGGATATTTTGACCCGCCAAAAATATTTTTGTCTGTCACAGACCCCCCCAAAACTTAACTGCGTCCCACTTAACGGATGCACACTATCAAATATGAAAAGACAAAGATACCCTCAAAGACTTCCCACCCTTCCACAACTGCCCTTTAACATCCCAATTATATGGTCAGCCACCTCACGCGTCTCCTCCTTTCTTCATCTTCTTCTTCTTCAAATCTTCAATCCAAAAAAACCCAGGTCAGAATCCAAATCCGAATTGAAACCACACGTTCATCTCTTTTTCTATCTTTTTTTTCCTCCTTTCTTCTTTATTTTCTCTTTCTTCTCTCTTTGACACTGTCTCNTGTTGGGTCTAAAATGAAACTAAGAAAAGAACACAACAGGCTGGATTGAATGACTGAGTATTATTAGCAGTAACTTTGGCTTAAATAGCCAGTCAATACACGATTGTAACAGAAACGAGAAAGCATCTCACTTAGCTGAAATAAAGCCAAGAAATTTGGAACAATTCAAATACAAGTAGAAGTCCCGAAAGACTAGGACTTTCCCTGTAGACCAGTTCTTTAGTCTAACAAAAATTACAATAAACTCCTTCAGTCTCCACCACCAATACTTCACTGCCGGTGCTTCTCTGGACCCCACCACCACCACCAACACTACCTCCTCAACTTTCGCCTTGGTTGCTCTACCAATGCCTACTTGTGTTTTTTCATTTTTTTTGTTTTAATTTCTAAAGAAGTTTTTCTCACCTTCGGGTTTGACAATGGCGGCTAGTGGTGCAAGATTGTGTTTGGCTTTGGCAGTAGCGATTGGTGGTGGCAGCTTGGATTTTCATTTGTGTTTGTGGTGGTTGGATGTGGCTTGTGTTTGGATTTGGCTGTGGAATTTGGGGGTGGCAGCTTCGGTTTGCATTTGCATTTGGGTCTAAAAAAATCAATGCTTTTGATCGGCAATTTAATTTTTCTCTAACAAATGTTCATTTCCCAGCCAATACCACAACCAAACCAATCACAAAATACAAGTCAAAGAAACAAATGGCAATTAATATTTTCTATTATTAAAAAAAGAAGAAGCAAAAATTGCATAATCAGAACCATCGCTGTTGAACAGACCTTTCGATCAAAAGAAAAACAGTGAAATTCGAGGATGGTTATTGATGAGCTGGGTGGGGTTAACGGCGATGCTTGCTGTTTATATACCGTTGAAGCCTATAGATTTGTGCACGTTCAGGGAGCTGGAGAGTGACGCCGTAGACAGAACGTGAAGCTGTTCAGGAAGCTTGAGGAGCTTTGAGGATTGATAGAATTGAATTGAATTCGAAATGTTTTATGTTTATAGTTTTATTTATTTATTTTATAATTTGGGTTTTGGATTCTGTACCTGAGTTTTGATTGATTGAAGATTGAAGAAGAAGAAGAAGAAGATGAAGAAAGGAGAAGCCAGGTGAGGTAGTGAGCATAAAATTGGGATGTTAAGGGGCAGTTGTGGAAGGTGGGAGGTCTTTGAGGGTATATTAGTCTTTTCATATTCGATAAAGTGTATCTGTTAAATCGAAAGTAACGGCATTTAGGTTTTGAGGGGTGTGTTAGTTTCTATTCAGGTGGGATGTTGATGCATAAAAAATTCTTTTGGGGGTTAATCCTCAAAACACAACTCTTCACCTTACGCTCAAAGAATATGTTCAGTAGTTTTCGAGGCCTGAAACTGCCCTTGTGTACCGACATGTAAGGCTGATTCCGGAGTGTTTGATTGCTGAGATGTGAATATGTGGCAGCATTGGGTATGTGGGTTTGGTCTCTTTTGGGGATTGAGAGGATGAGTTTGAAGGAAAAGTGAAGAAGAGCCGTGAGGGAGGGCAGATTTGTTACGTTATTAGGATTGTGGCGTTTTACGTTCTGTGAATCAGCCGTAGATGATGAAGACGAGAGGTGCTACAGCTGCTTTCGCGAGAAGTGGAGAAAAACTTTTGAGTAGGTAGTTGGTCGTGGGATTTGTTTCTATTTAACTAATGTGTAAAAAACTGAGATGACCATTTTACCCTTAATCCAGTTTATTTTACCGTTTGTGTTAAAAACGGGGACTATTTGGTTATTTCTAAAACCACAGGTAAAATTGAGGTTTGGTATTAGGGGTATATGAAACCTTTTTCTTACGACTTTGTTATGTTCTCGAGTCTTAACAGCTCATTGATTGGGTAGACAATACTAAAAATATAGATTTTATTATTTTTCATTTGGTTTAAAAACCAACAAATAATTACAGCATTACTATCATTCTTTTCTTTTTTCTTTGAAAAAAAAAAGGACAATAACATATAGGAATTCCTAGTAGTACTGCAGCTAAACGAAGTCTTGTCTTACATGCATCGCGTAAACCAATTCCAAGTTCTCGTCACAAGGTTTTGTTTGTTTACTTTATTTATTTTAATAATTGGCCAATCTTTCTCTTGTTTAAGAGAGGAATATCGGGAAACAAGTTGAAACAACAATAGCACAGGAAGGGAATTGTGGAAAACAGAACCATCTGAGAATAGAAGAGAGCATCGCAGATAATAATGTTCACATTAGTAGATAACTAACCAAATCAGCCAGAAAAATGATCATATCAATAGTTAAAACAGCCCAGGTCAACAGACAATCATGCCGTAAATTTATTTGCCTCAATTTAAAGTATACAAATGGATTCAATTGAGAGTAAAATAACAAAAAAGAGAAGAAGTTAGAACAACAACCACCCACAACTTTCACCTGCTTGTTATACCAAAGTAATATTCACAGGAAGGGAAAACGCAATTGCACATAATGAAGCCGAAGCCACGTTCTGGTTCTAAAAATATGACTACCTGTTAAAAAACTTAGCAATCACTACATAAAAAGAGGGGATAGAAACAATACTAATAATATACACAGTGATGCTAAACCTAATTCTCTTGATCTGGACAACCATCAGAAGAATAATTTCAGACCTGATGTGGACAACTATTCAAGGTTACTCACTGGATCATACAACTCACCAGCATAGAGCACACTACAGGATTCATATAAAAAGGGGCTACCTAATTACACCATATCTCAATAATCCTTTTATACCAAGTAGACTCCCATTGTCAACCAACTAAAACCTGCAGTGGCTAGCACAAGCAAGAATAACAAGGGTACATCTATTCTCTTATTTAGTACCCTTGCAAGCATGCATCTTCAAAATCTGAGCTTAAAACTTCCGCCTTTGTGCTTTGCTATCATTTCTTATCCTATCAGCATACATCGGTAGCCGTATGATCTCATTTATCTCATTCAACAAGACATCCTCAGTTATATTATCTCTTATACTTCGCATCACCTGTTTCAAATCACCAAAAACTTCTATTAGTCTGCCATAATAAAATAAAATCTAAAACATTAAAAGAAAAGGTAAAAAATTGGGACCTTCTTGTAGGTATTGAAATCATTCGGAGTTGATTTGTCCGTCCTGATACGCATGCAGGTCCATACATTTTCCTCGGAATCCCAACCACACTCGATAATCTTCCCAGAGTAGAAAGATGGATCCGAACCATCTACAATTTTACCAAGTCTTAAAAGGGTAAGAAAAAAGCTAATGTATGACTTATAAAAAATCACAAACATGCCCAAAAAAAGAACTTTAAGACATGACATAAAAGATGCAGAATTAGAAACGGGAAATAGATTCAATTCAGATTAAAGAAAATTTTAAAAATCGTTCACTAGCATTAAAAATGCTTGTGCTTGCTTTCAAATGAAATATAGGCATAGACAATCTAGATGCAATATTAACAAGCAAAACCATATGACCACCACAATAACCTGACAACTCCTCAAACCAATTGATCCTCCAACTGATACTAGAAAAAACCAGAATAGCTAACCAAGCCAAATGAAAAGTAGAAATTCAATCAATATCTCCATATGCCATGTTAAGATCTTCAAAGCTTTTTTACATCCAAGCAGTCAATGAAATGCATCGTCTATGACTTCTAACCTATATATTAAGTAGACAACAAAATGGGGAAAGAAGGAAAATACATCCATAAAACTCCCTACTTATTTTGAACAGCCAAATAATCAATCTTACATAATTGGCTCCATATAGCAACATACAATTCTCCTCCATAAGGTCATAGGCTATCACCCACATGCAATGATGAAGAAGCATATTCAATGCATGTGCACCATCATCTGCTAATTAGGCCACTAGCTACTATTCACTATTCTTGAAATATGTTAATACGAACAACCATAAGACTTAAAAAACCTGCCCCATATATATAGACTTTCTGCCAATATGTATATGACACAAATCAGTGAATTTTATGGATTGCAGCCAGACATCCACAGAGTTGGCATCCAAATTTTAGAAATTCTACTCTACATGAAGGAAATGCATCAATCATGACAGGCAGCTCATGTGAAATAAAGAAAGCCACATCAACCTTTAAATACAACTGAATTCCCATCCATCAGCTTCTTCTTCCCTCGTTCATAAAGAAAAAGCAGCTGACGATCATCAGCAGTCACCTGTCGACATGCACCTTTGGGTTAGAACCAAATACCACGGGAATTCTAAGCTAAACATGCAAAGCTAAGATATAAAAACTAATAAAGAAACAGAAAAGCTGAGTAAATATGATAGTATACCTCAAATAGAAAGTCAACTGAGTTCATTCTAGCATATTTCCACTTCAGAAGACCCTCATGCGTGCGAGGAATATATGGATCATCCCAACCCTGGCACACAATATCACCAGTAACCACTGTTTTACAACCCAATATTAAAGCCTAAACTTCAACTGAAACATGGCGCTGTCTGGAACTAAATTGAATATTCTATAATAGTTAGTCCTACCTTCAAATTTATAGAGGATCTATTTTAGTACGAAATTGCTGCTCAATGTATTGATTTTTTAGATGATAAAATAAATCACACGTATAAAAGGTGAAACCATAATAAGACCATATTAAAAAAGTTGTCAATTTTCAAATTTAAATGAATGTGATCCTCAAATCACCTGAAAAATAAGACCATCTGCATCATGTGAAAGCCTTGGTATAAATTCTGTTAGAAGCTTGGTAACAGTGGAGAGCAACCAGAAGTCTTTCCTCCTGACCTGATAAACAAATAGTGTGAATCAGTAACTAACTTCACAAGGGCATGTGAAAAAAAGAGACTGAATGATGGTTGCCAAAACATACTCTGAAGGGTTCCAAGTCATATCTGTAATAAGGGTTCCTACTCGTGTAAATATTATGACGCTCGAGGTTCCGTGGTTCTATGACTTCTTTCTCCAGCATCTTCCAACGTTCATAGAAAGGTCGCTGGATGAAATTTGATTAACAGACCTTATCTTAGTAGATGGTCTCCATTATATATAATTTTCTTCATTAGTCAGAAGAAGCACATATACTAAAAGAAGAACCTCAAATTCAACTAATTCTATGATTCTTGAAAAAATACTGCTCTAAAACTATATTGACACTAAACATAAAAACATACATAGAAGTTAAAATGCAAATGACAATCAGCAATGTCTAAAGAAAGATTTGCCAAGCAAAATTTCCTCATACTTCGCAGAATTTGAATGTAAAAACCTAAGAAAATAAATAAATAATAATCATTAATTCCACTTATTAAACAGGTAAAAGCACTTAGCAACCACTTTCTCCATATCAGTTCATAGTTCACAGTATGAAAAACCGTAAAAAGATCCAAGACTTGCATTTATTGTTCATACATGCTGTTATATTTGGGGGTGAGAATATTTAAGATCCACTTGATTGATTTTTAAAGTCACATTAAATACTGTCGGCAATTACTTGAGAACACTAAGTATCTAATCTAGTTTAGGAAGCTCATTGTTTCAGCTTCTAACATATCTGTCCTCAAAATGAAACCTGATTCAACATGGAGCTAAACCAGTCCATTTGGCAGCTTCCACCAAAAGAATCTCTTGTAGTGCCTAATCAGTTCAGTATCTTAGCCATTCTAAACACAACATGATATGTTCCAATAAGCACAAGTACATTAAAGCAAAATCTTACTCTCTTAAGCTCACATCCTTTACACGTTTTAATCTATTATAATGAATCATACTACACAATCTGAGTTTTAGGTTGTGTGACTAAAAAATAAGAAACCCATGTACAGAAACTACCAGGTCAACTATATTTGACAAGAATGTTATAACCAAGATAAAAAATGAGAAAATGGATAAGCAACAACCAGAACAATTTGATATCAACTGAAAACAAGGAGGAAAACTATCTGTGGGTACCCAAAAAAAAAAAATGAATAGAGATGGTAACTATATACAAGGTTCGAGGGATTTAATATGACTCTGAATTAGATATAACATATGAAAGAGGATCATCGCGACATTAATTGTGGGTGAAACTCTATCAGCTACATACAAAGGCATGCATTTGTGGTTGGGCCTAAGGAAAATGGTTGACAATGTCTCACAGTGCACAATGGCCTGTAACTAAATATCAGGACAGCCATGATACGATGCATAATAAATAAATAAATAAATAATTGCATTCCTGCTGCACATAACATCAGTTATTATAACTTTGTTTGAAAACCCACCTCAATGACAGAAACCTGGTTAATTGCCATCATATCATAAATAAGGTATCTTCTTTCCTGCTTCTGTGAGTCTGGCAATTTATCAATAATCATCTCCCCATCGAGCAATGTATAGTGGTGCGTTCTCTCACTTACAGTCTTTAAAAGAAAAACAATTATGTCAAATTCAAGGTCATCCCCATAGTAGTTATATAAATAAGGATCTAAATAACAGGAAATTTCCTAGATACAGAGATTCAAAAATGCATACTGAGGGCGGTGGGGGTCTGCAAGGAAACCTCATCTGTACCCTTCGAAAATTAAAACACCTATCAACCAAATAACATCCATCCATGGTTATGAGCAACATGTATCGAGTTCCATCGGCTTTCCAAGTGGCATAATAATAACGCTGCCTTAGTAGCTGTAAATTATCCCTGCATCCAAGAAAATAAACATCTAATTTTAATAAAAAGCAACTAAAGATGAAGAAAGTCAAATAACTCCTATTATCATCTCCATAATAATATAGATTACCAAAGAACAAACAACAGCTATCATATTCTTCGTTACTCTGCAATCTAAAGATGAGCAAGGATTATCATATCAAGAGCCACATCATTAGTCCAAAAACTCTGGTCTGATGGAGTTAGTAGATAAACAAAATGAGTAGACTAGGGGATGATGGCATTGAGTAAATCTGGGTGGGTGTTGCTTCATCCTCTATAGATCAAACACACAAATTATAAAAACCAATTTCATTTTAAAAAGAATCAGAAGCTTCATTTCATATAGGCTAGTTTCAACCTTCACCCACCACAACTTTTTACTAGTCTTTATTAACACTAAGACCCCCGCTAAAAAGCAAATAAAAATAAAGTAAGTTAAATAAAAAAATGGAATCTGAGTCATCTGAAGCATTTTTTCCAGTGTGTGGCAATCAAGTTGGTGCTATTATAACTAAACACATGAGTGAAACCATCTTTATTGCAGAGCGGTCACACTTTAAGCTACTTATATTCAAAAAGAACATAACTGAATTATATTATGATTAAAAAAGATCCCAGGGGTTTGACCTATTGAGAGAAACTGGGTGTGACCCTGGAAATTGCATATTTCCTCTTCCCTGTTAAAAAAAAAAAAAACCAAATTAAACCCTGTATTAAACCAAATAGCCAGCAAGGACATATTCAAGTAAGAGAAATTGAAAAAATTATTTAATTAAAAAAATAAACGTAAAAAAAGAATGTTGCTGTCTACCCTATTAAATTTCAGTTTGATTTGGAGTCCTTCTGGATATCTTCATCGAAATTAAGAAAACAACTATTTTTTTTCCAAAAAAAAAATTATGCTATGTGCTATTTGGTAAACTCTTCCATACACCAGGTTGCAGCCCCTTACCAATAATTCAACAATTATTCAAAATATTTTAGGACAAGAATATAGCAACTTTGATAAAGATGAGAAATTTCAGAGTTGAAAAAGGAATACTAAAGCTTACACTTGAACAAGATACGGTGCTCACATTTAATATACAAACCTAAGTACCAATGAAACATCCTGACACTTAATCTAGAAAACATAAAAAACAAGCAAGGTCCCAAAAACGCCTACCCCAACATTTAGCTTCAACATCTGGTAGCAAAAATTCCGCAGCGAATCTAATTGGTCATGAGGTATTTCATCCCCCAAAACATCATCATTTGTCATTACTACTTGCACCTCATGATTTTCCTGAAGAATAAGAATCTTGTAAATACAGAAGGGTAAAACAGAATTTGTCATTTCATGCATCTGTCAGAAAAATCAAGCTAAACTAGAGATTAAAGGTATTATCTAACTTAAATATTGCATTGATTTCCATAAAACTATCAATAAATATGATCAACAAATAAATTCTCTCAAATAACCAACATGAATCATAGATTACCTAACATTTTATACATAAAAATCATTCTCACTGTGAAATATATATGCAAAATAAGAATAACAATTCGAAACAGGATGAAGATAGGAACAAAAGTACTGTCAAAGAGCAGTGGATATCCAAATCCTTAATTTGATTCCTTTTTTTTCCTGGATAAAGAGGTTGATTTGCATAATAAAACTCTAGTCCGCAATGAAGTGGAAGGTGACAAAGAAGAACCAAAAAAAAAAAAAAAGGTTGACTACTGCAGTGATAAACATGTAGCAGCTTAGTGGGAGCGAATGCATATTGGCTCAATTACCAACAGATGTAATGAATATGCTTGCTTCATATATAAATCAAATCCCATGGGTATAGGTTGTTGGATGGACGAGAAGATAAATTCCAAAAGTGTAAAAACTGAAGAAATAATTTGTAAAATTCCAAGTTTATTTATAATAAAGTAGTCCTACATATAAAAGAAAAGAAATAAAATAAAGCATAACATTTCTAAACTAAAACAAATACTTGATAGACAGATCTAAACAACGATTATAAAAAAATGCTACTTAAATAACAAATATATAAATACAATTTCCTAATTATTTGCCCCTAGATTTTGGCTGACAACAGATCATGGTAAGAATAGTATAGATAACTACATACACCTGCCCACCAGGCAGTTGGCAG
The DNA here is from genome assembly GCA_026225775.1 of Bursera palmeri. Lineage (NCBI taxonomy): Eukaryota > Viridiplantae > Streptophyta > Magnoliopsida > Sapindales > Burseraceae > Bursera > Bursera palmeri. The sequence goes on from JANKKB010014706.1 coordinate 15,789, forward strand.
AATTAAGAAGTATAAAATTCGCCAGATTTAATATCTTAGCCAATGCATGCATGGCAGAGAAGACTTTTTGCTAATGCAAATTGAGGGCATTAAAGAGAGAGAAGCCAATAGCCAGCTAAGATGTATGTTCTTCCATAGAAAAATTAATTCCTTCCAATTTACGTGCATACATAACACACTCTCTACATCAGCATTCATTCCTATCATGCCAGCATCTGAAATTGAGATATAAACTACACTTCTTAGATTATGCATACTTGCAAAGGTGCAACTCCATCGTCATCATCATCATCGGGTACAGCTTCACCATTAAGATCAAATTCAGAAGATCTCTTCCACTCTGGAGTTGGTGGACAATAGAAAGTTTCAGGCTTCCTTTCATGATAAAATGCATATAAAGCCTCTATGTAATCAGCTTTATAGATTCCCGGAGGACGTACTCCAGCAAATCTTTTTATTGCCTGCACACATGCCAAATCAAAGGAAATCACAGTTCATTTTGGAAAAAAAGAATGCTGATAAAACAAATAGGACAAATATGAAAGAAGTAAAAAATAAAAATAAAAATAAAAACCTCAGCAACAGTCATAACCGTCTGTGAGCGCATAAGGTAATGAACAATCATATAACCTGTGCGATTGTGTCCATGAGTACAATGCACAAGGATATACTTCTTGTGCTGTTTCTGACGATAGAGGAACTGTGTGACCTGTACAACCAGTCCGTATACATCATGAGTATCAAATGGAAACATTTCACTTGAATAAATAAATAAATGAATAAAAATTAATACACTAAAACGATCACAACAAAGCAAATGTTAAAAAGTAAAATAGAATACAGAACCTCTACAAGTGTCAAGTAATAAATAGCCAAGAGAAACATACCTCATAAACAAAACTATTTACAGAAGCATTGTCTGGTACAGCATCTCGGCCCTTACATTGAATCTAGAATGTAAACAAAAATAAATAAATAAATAAGAATTAAATCAAACTGTTCAATCACAAGAATTGGGAAGACAGGATGCTTGCCTTGACATGCTTAATGCCCTCTTTCTTCAAATCCGTTGTTGGATAGTATCGAGTTGTATTTGTCAAATCAATCACTAAGCCAAGCTGGTGGAAATCAGAAGAAAATTTTTTCTTAAATCAATTTGTCCAACCAAAAGGTAAACAAACATAAATAGATTGCATTTGAGGTTTCCATGCAAGAAAAAGGGGAGAATAAGCTTACTATAACTTTCCTTACCTTTCTTCCTGAAACCCTTAGTTGATGGATCACTTGTTTAAAAGAGTATCTTTTACCAGGAGGAATAGCATCATTAAAGGATTCACCAAGTGGAACCTTAGAAGGGATGATGCACTCTATTTCCGTACCAAATGGAGGGCAGTCCAACCAACCTGCAACATGTAAACAAAATGGTTAAAACCTAAATAGTACATTGACACTTCCAACAAACAAAATCACATTATACTCTGACTATAAAAATATCAATTCAGTATCCCGGACCAGATAAAGATAGGCAATCCATCAATTTTGCATCTTCAAGGTGCATTTTAGACACTGTTGTTATATTGAAGACATTTTAGACTTCTGAAGGCATAATGTTGGCTGATCAAGAACGTCATGCAGTATATGTAAACAACTAAACATACCCCTTTGAAACCCAGTATTGAATTGCTCAAAAGAACAAGAAATTCAGATACAAGATAGGATAACCAACATAACTTCGAAACAACCAAAAAAAAAACACTTTCAAATCAGTTTAAACTACCTTCTACTACAATAACAAGACATGCAAGAGCTAGCAATTCAATTTTTCTCAAGTAACACAGTAATATCTTACTGCAGTCTTATTAAATTAAATTCGACTCAATTAAGAATTTCAATAAATTACCAGGAGGGAGCTTATTTCTGTCATAGTGCCTATAGTTTCTAGGTTGAAAATATTGCATGTGTCTGTCATCGGGTCGTTCTCTTTTCAAACGCAGTTTTCTTTCTTCACGTTCCTGATACATAAACATATACAAAATGTGTCACGGTAACAAATACATATGCATACATGAAAAATATATAAATCTTTAAAAAAAAAATAGAAGAAAAAGGCACCAAATAACTCTGCCTAACTCATCTCCATGAGTACATCTTAGAGCACATCATATAGCAAGAGCATATTCAAACATGACATATAGATAATGGGATCAAACTCCGTTTTCAGTTTTCCTATCTCAAAGTTTACCAAAATTTGCTCTCCAATTATCATGGAAAGATATATTAAAAAAAAAAAAGGAACAAAAAAAGAGTTCCTTCAATACAAGGGCGAAAAAAAAAAAAAGAGCAGAAAGCCTAAGGATACCCGACGCAGTATTTCAGCTCCAGATTCTGCACGTTCTTGCACAGCATATTCTTCTATATGGGATTCAAAAGTATCCTCATCTTCTTCAGGTAACGGAGAAGCATTTAAGTCCATGGCACCAATCATTCAACATCCACCTAACAGCATTCACCGACATCAAAGTCTCGAACTCCCATACGGCTCTTTCTTCAAAATAGAAGTACTAGCCAAGAGTATGAGCCTGCAAACGAACTTCACAAGTAACAAGAGTTACGCCCAAGTGAGCAACAGAAAACCAAAATTCACAGAAATTCAAACTAAGACTCATAAAAGGAAGAAGAAAACCCCAACTCTTCAAATTGTTCATTCTACTAATAATTTCACTTTTGTCAACCCTAAACAAAACGAAAACCAAAACATGCACGAATCAAATCATAACATAATAACCCTAACTAATAAAATTAAACACAAATACACCGAATTCCTCACCCTTACCTTCCATCCTCCAATCAACAAAAAGATTAAACAAAACAAAACGCATCGTCGTAACCAAACACAACTAAAACAAAGCCAGAAAAATAATAAATAAATAAATAAACCTTACCAGCAACACGCAACAATCGACAAAAAAATTCACGGCAGTGCAAGTCGAAAAGGTACGGAGAAGAAATTGTCGAGTCGAGTAAAGCGATCAAGTAAAAAAATTTCGATTTGTTGTATTGATTATTTAGATGAGTAATACAATAAGTATGTGAAAGCTCAGGTATTTGACAGAAGAGGAGAAATCTTGGAAACCCTAAGAGAGAAAAAAAAA
>JANKKB010014730.1:0-13014 GCA_026225775.1 Bursera palmeri
CCATCTTCTTTGCAGGGAAGTTTATGCAGTATCAATTGTTGGGCCTTTTCCAATCGCTGTTACCAATTTGTTGGATTTAACAAGACTGTAAGTTTTTCCTATTCATCTTTGATCTGTTAAAATTTGTTTTTCTCAATGATCTATACATTTGGAGAGGTTCTGAACATCTTGAAAGGATTTTAATTTCATTTTTTCTTGGCGTCCATTCATCCCTGTTAAGTATACAAGTCTTTTATTCACTGGAAAATCTTTACCATATGGTTATTAGTGACCATTCTTGATCTGTCAGTCAGATAGATGAGACCAACTATTTCTAAGCACATAACGCTGAATGATTAGAGTCACCTTGAAAATTTTTATTAATGCGCCCATCTTTCTTTTAGGTAAAGAAAGAAAGATAAAAAGAAAAATATAGTTTGAGCTCAAAGTTCATTGGTCTGATGTATGTATGAATGCTAGAATTTCATGGTTTATTCATTTATATATTTATAAAAAGGCCTTAATTGCCAGGGATCTCCATAACAACAAGCTAACTGGGCCAATTCCTCCTCAAATTGGACGGCTGAAACGGCTGAGAACATTGTAAGTCTCTTTTTTCTCATGTAAACTGCTATACATGTGGAAGGTTTAAGGATTTACACTAACTTAATTTGTTTTTACTATCTGTAATCCTAATGTGCAACTGAATTTTGCTAATGTGCTCTACAAATATCTGTCCTGGTGTTTTCACTGGTGACAGCACTTTCTCAATCGCTAACTTTAGTGTGTCTCTTGTAGAAATTTGAGGTGGAATAAACTACAAGATGTCATTCCTTCAGAGATTGGTGAACTAAAGAGACTGACACACCTGTAAGTAATTTGTGTTTAATGAGGTTTAGAAATATTCTTTCTGTCTGTGCGATCATGTCTATTTAATATTTATCCATCTATCTACTTGCACTTGTGTGTGACTAGAAATAAATTTATTGAAATGTCTTTAGGTCCCTGAGCTTCAATAATTTTAAGGGTGAAATTCCTAAGGAGCTTGCTAATCTACCAGAGCTTCGCTACCTCTACCTTCAGGAAAACCGTTTAACTGGGCGTATTCCAGCTGAATTGGGGACCTTACAAAACCTTCGACACTTGTAATATTCTACTTCTCATTTCTGTATTTTTCTATCGGAGCGTTTGTCTTGTATTTCCTCCTTGAATATATTCAATTTCCTATCTATTTTTTAGCTCTTCCACTTATTTTGCTAACCAGAGAAATTATACTGAATATTCTCAGGGATGTTGGTAACAATCATCTAGTGGGTACCATTAGGGAACTCATTCGATTTGAAGGAAGCTTTCCACTTCTGCGCAACCTGTAAGAGAATTGATTTTGGTGCAACCATTTGCATAATAAGTTTACAAGTTGAATCTGAGTGTCATAGTTATTTTTTATTCTTTTGTTATTATTGTTATTTATTGTTATTATTTTTTTTAGCTACTTGAATAATAACTATTTAACTGGAGGAGTTCCTGCACAGCTGGCAAACTTGACTAATCTGGAAATTTTGTAAGTTCTAATATTTTGGCTAAGCCACAGTTCAGAATATTCTTTCATATCGCTTTGATTATAGATTTCAGTATCATGGAATTTGTTGTATTTTTTATTTCTATTGTTATAGGTATTTATCCTACAACAAAATGTCTGGAACGGTACCGGCAGCACTTGCCCATATTCCTAGACTGACATACCTGTGAGTTCCCTAATTTGGATTTTGTATTGTATTTTGATTGGCATGTTTGGACCTCTTGCTTAGTTTTTTATGTTTGTGTGTGTGTGTGTGTGTGGTGACTGTTTTCCTTGTTGAAATTCTGACATACCAGGAGATATTAATACTGGTTCTGTGGAAACCATTTGGATAAGAATAAGAAGTTTCAAATAAAAAAAAATTACCTCATCCAATGGTCTCAAACTTCTTGTATGATACCATACTAGTGTTAGAATGAACTATAGAAATATGGTATCATTTGAGGTGAGGTGTTTGTGTATTAATTGCATTTTTCTGAGAACCAGGGCTGGACATATATTGTTTTTTTCTTTTTGGGGTATTTATGCTCTTGATTTTAGGTTGATACAATGTCACTATGTCTATGCTTTAACTGTGTTCTTAACTGCGACGAATTCAGGTATCTGGACCATAACCAATTTTCAGGAAGGATTCCAGATGCATTCTATAAGCATCCTTTCTTGAAAGAAATGTGAGTTGGCTTTATTCACCAAAAAGTGCTGGGGAAAAATTTTCTTAATAAACTGTTATATGGGTAATATGGATATGCTCCTAATGTCATTGGCTGATTGCAGGTACATTGAAGCAAATGGATTCCGGCCAGGTGTAAACCCCATAGGTTTCCACAAGGTTCTTGAAGTTTCAGACACGGAATTTCTTGTTTAGTAAAAAATGCTAATAGCCTCAACCTCTCTCGGTCATAGTTATATGCTAAAATAAGCATATTATTTTGATCCTCTCATCTTCAAAGGAAGTATAGAGCTAGAGTTATTTATATTGTATTGTTTGATTAAGTAGGTGTACTGATTTAGCTTATAGTTTGCTATTTCCAATATCTAATTTGTTTTGTACCAAAGATGCTCTCTTGTAATTGAACAGCCAAGTTCCAGAGAGCTTATACAAAGTGTTTAAATTTCCAAAATGGTTGATGATTATGGAGCAGTCATACATTGAAAAGATTGTCTCATGATTGCCCTCGTTTCTCCAATTATAGATTACAGACTCTTTTATCTTTACTTTTTCTTGGCCACAGATAACGGATAATTTATACCTGCTGATTCCATTGGAGGCATAACTGGGCAGTAGGTGATCAATTTTTCTTTGTTTCAGTCTTAAGATTGAATTGTTGTAATGGTCAAGCCAAATAAAGTTCAATATCTATTACATCTTGCTGGTAATTGCATTCCTTATCATACTTCTGAGAATTGTTTACTTCTGATTGTTAGGAATAACTTCTTGAAATTGATTGATTTGCTGTTAGATTATGTACAAGAATTCATGTTAAACTTGATTGCTTCCATCAGCTTTCAGAGTTGCAGACATACAGATAGATTAGCAGAAGTTCAGAATCGATAACTAAAAGCACAAACTTTATTGAAACAAACATTATTGGTACAAAAGTTATAAATACACTTGCTCAAAACTACAACAGCCATACGCTTAACTTCTACTTAAGCTAGACACGAGACCGCACAGCCGTGCTTTCTCTTCATCACTTCTTCTAGGATACCGCAGCAATCTTTTATACTGGCGCACAAGCAGGAGCATCGAAATTTGGGAATACTATGAACGCAATTGATAAAGGAGCAATATATATTGGAGAATTTGCACCAACAAGAACAGGATCCAGTCTTGGTATGTCTCCATCCTTGGTCAGCTCTAATGGAATGCCATTTAGAACCATGGTCTGGCTCTGTAGGTACCCGTTTTTCGGAGTTAAATGGTACTCCTCTCTGGATAATGGTTCATCTGTTAATTTACTTCCAGCCCATGCAACTGATTTCTTGAGACCACGTGAGAAAGAACTATCGGTCTGAATGTTTTTCTTCACAAGCAACTTCGTATTCATCCTATTTTGAACACTTACTATGTAATCAGTCTGATTGCTTAAGTTGATCAGGAGTAAGGTTATCCCGTCCTGTAACAAGATTATAAGTAGTAAAGTGTCAGAGTATGACCAATGCATAAGAGGGTTTTCTTCAAAACTGAATGAGAAAAGATTCTCAATAGCAAAAAGTTACAATGGTTTTGTGAGAAAATGTTGGGAAGCATAAGTTGTCTAACTCTTAAGAAATATTTAGCTTAAGAGTTATCTCAACGAAAGAAAACTGTAAATCTGAACGGAAGAAAATAGAAATTCTTCTTTGTCGAGAAAAGGTAATCTATATGTGGAATAGTTGTTTGTTCATGAACAAAAACGTTGACCAAATTGGTAACTTAGAATAATCTCTCTCTCTATCATAGGCAAAACCAAAAGTCATAAAAGAACGTTACAAACCTAGTGCAGCGATCTCCAGATCTATATAGAAAAAGTGAAATCAATTTATGTGATATAAAAAGCTTCAAAAGGTTTAGGAAACAAAAAACTACTGTAAATTTGATAAAGATAAGTTCAGTCCATTTAACCTGAAATTTCAATTTATTCATTTCCTTCTCTATGGAAAGGGGTTGAGAAGGTGAAAAAAATTAATGTCGCCCACCAAAACCAGGTTTAACCGTAGGAAATCTGAGCATATGAGGTTCCAATGCAACTTGGAGTATAACGCTTGTAATTGTAGAACACACGAAAAGAAGTGCAAAAATTGGGTAGTTGGTAATGCAACAGTCTAAATATAATAAAGTTTGGGTGTCTGGAAATCTCCATGTCCAAAGTTTAATCAGCCATTCAAAAAATTTTCTTAAAAAGGGTCAATGAGCAGTTGTGGATGGTTATGGATGCAATGGTCATGAGCATCTCATTGTGTGATAAACCTAAGAGTTTCGGGTCCTATACCGCCCCGTACTCCCCTAACCAACAAGCAGGACTGAGATCAAAATAAATAATAGCCTTACTCTTCCTTTCGAACAATGGGCATAAGCACGGAGAAACGAAGAAGCATCAGTAGCAACAGATAGGACACCTTTTCCCATAAGTCGATGCCACAGAAGAGCACTGTTTAGTAACCATATATACAACAAAACAAAGAACTCTGGATTAGATAAGTCTTTCCTCAAGTCACATATAAATTATTGTAATAACTTTTTCTCATCAAGCTCTTAAAAACCTCAAATTTCTGGCTCTTGCCTGTAATAATCAGGATTCGGGACAAATGTGGTAGTGTTGAGAAGACCATAGTTCCCACCAATTAAAGTCTGCCTGCAGTATACTTTTGTATGGTACTTTGATGACATTCCTAGCTGATCTAAGTACCTGAGACATTGAAAATAAAGTAAGAATTGCACTAATAATAGTTATACATAATTTCTCATGAAGTAATCATTTCATATGATAGAAAATATCAGTGTGAAATGATTATAAATAATGAAGGGACTTAGGCAAGACGTTACCAAAAGCTGTTCACAAATGTGTTAGACACATGACGACCACCACTATTATAAGCCCCACCAGATTCTCCAACCCATGCAGAAGCCCAAGGACCATGCTTTCCTATAATTTGATTAAGACTTAAGAATGTTTCTGATATTTTGCTCAAGTGATCCGGATCCAATATCTTACTCACAAGATTGGGATCAACACCTGAAAGAGAGAGAAGGCTTAAATGACAATGGAGAGAGGACTAATAAGCAGCTGCATTCAAGAGCCCATGTTTGCATCAGACAATTCTCGGACCTTTTAGAACAAAAACATGGAAACTAGAGGTTTCAAAATGTTTATCTATACAGTAAGTTTACTTTCCAAGTTTAATATGTATGATTTAACCATAGAGAATATATACAAAATAGTCCACAAGAGAAAAAAGAGCACTTGTATTTTTGTGATTCCATGTTAGGCGCTGACTGGAATGTCAGTGTCCATGTCACCAGAGAGCAAAAGAGAGAATTTGACGGTTCACCATCACAGAATGGCTTGTATGAAGGTTAAAGACAGACTGCTATCTCCATATTTAAGCTATTCAGTGCCCAGTGGAGTGCATTCAGTTATCATATGACTCACTGACAATTTAGAATTTTATGTGAGATGATGAGTGCAAGAAAAAAGAAAAAGAAAAATAATGGTTTGAATAGTTGATAGTCAAAAAGGCAAAAAGTAGGAATCAAAGTATACCAATTCAATAATGGGTTTTGGGTCCTACTCAATGCTCTGGGCAGTCTGGCAACTTGGCATGCAATGTTTCCTATTTTCCAGTCTTCTTCTGAATGAAGAAAGAGAAAATTTTCCATGCTACGGAGATACATAATAACCCTTCCATATGGCACTAATGCCTAAAATGATTATTTACATCTACAAAACATACTCTTTGAGTATATTTAAGACTAATCAATACATTTATAATTCTTTAGATAGTATAATTAAAACTTTTGCATCATTTTTAGAATTATCAGACTAAATAAGCTGTTTAAATAGAAAATAAAACAAATAACTACCATATTAGCTCACTCACCTGCACCCAAATTGTATATATGATGAGTCACAGCATTGACTACGCCTGAACCTGAGACCTGGAGAAGCTTAGAATACCATGCTTCATCAAAGAATCCTCCAGGTGCCACAATCGATGGTTTTGAGGGGAAATCTTTGTATAAGTTATTGACAATATGCTTAAGTTTGATCAAGTCTTTCCCATATGGTTCAGCATTAACTCTTGCACCAATGCCGCTTCCGCTCAACTCATTACCTTAACAAAGCAAGAATAGAGGTAAGAAAAGGGAGAGAAAAAAAAAAAGAGAAAAAACAAAGTTCTTCGCTTATACTCTAATGTTATGTACCAAATTCCCATGAATCTATATGGTATCCCTTTGAAATAGTATACTTTATTAAATCATAAGCATTGCTTGAATCCCAAGCTCCTTCCCAAACATTTCCCCTCGCTTTGTGCTTCCCATGCAGTGCGTTCAAGCCAAATGTTACCATGACCCTGAAAATGTAAGATTAAAGTATCAATCACAGCATTCTTGTCTATATATATGCAATCAGAGCAGAAACTTGAAAATTAACCATGACACTCAGATTTAAGCTGGCATATCCTAAAGAAAAAAGAACCCATATTATGATGAGTTAAAAAAAAAAAAAAGTTTTTAACGGAATAAAAGATCATTTATGATAAGGAAGTAGAACAGTAGAGAGCATACACCTACCTAGTCCTGCCCATACCACTTAATAATTAAAGAAGGCTTTTTCTCCAAAACTTACATAAGGAAAAGTTGAAGACATCCAAAAGTGAGTAGCACAATGAAAATGAAGGCAGATTTAGGAATCAACATTGAATGAGGTTGAAACACTTGAATGAGAAAGAGTTTCAAATAAAAAAATATTCAGAAACTAACAAATACATTATGATTAGTTATGATTTGAGCTTAACAAAATAAATTTATGACAAGATAGACAGATGCTAATCAACCACCAGCAGAACAATTCTTTTTCACATCTTATGTCAGAATGAAAAGTTACATAGACGTATTTAACCCTTATCTAGACACTATGTAAAGGACTATGTACACCAGCATGGCCTTTAGAACGTACACATCACTGATTTGCTATGGACAACACAGATCGGCATATTATTGATTAAATGAAAAGTTACAAAACTTACCCTGTTGAATTAAATAATTGATTCAGCTTATCCCATCTATCCATGTGTAAACATCCCTTTGAAAATCCAAACAAACCACTTTTCATCTTTTGGAATGGATGACAAGGTAATGTCAAATTTCCAACATCATACAACACTTGGTCTTGCAATGAACCTCCAACTCTTATCCTCAAGCGCTTGAAAGCTACCATACCACCAATATTAAATGATAATATCAAGTCTTCTGATAAAGATATTCCACTATGCTAATGACATTTAAAAGAAATTGTTGCTCATTAAAAGTATAGTACACAAGATTAACGTTAAGCATGGCTTTTTTTTTCCCCTAGATGAAACAAGTATACCTTGGATAGCTTTGGCTAGCAAAGGATGAGACAAGTCCTGAAGATACCAAAGAGCATTGAGTTATTATTTCCAAAAGTTCAAGAAACAGTGTGAATTAAGTCCTACGAAAGCCATATCATTAAAAGGTATATTTTTCCAAAGCCTCACCAAATTTATTGCTGATGTATACGCCCATGGACACTGATTGTAATTACACTTATCATGAGGCCACCAATCTATAGTAGCACAGATGAAATGATCATCATTCATAGCAATTGTTGAAGCACCATCCACCAAAATTGTACCACGTGTAACGTCTTGAGCAAAAATTGCAGGGAGAAAAACCACAAATAAAAGAAAGAGGAAGGAATCCATCGCTAAAATCTATCAAAACGGTCTCACCACCAACTCAGAGGATGCAAATGAACTGCAAGCAAATGAAAATTTTAAATTAGAGGCAGCTCTTCTGAATGTTCTTGTGCAATTATTCCTTGTTCCTCGGGTGAGAAGGAACAAAACTCAGGATTTTTCAACACAGGTAAATTGCATAAGCACATAAAGTATGCCACAGCCATTTTTAACCAAACTGCACCAACTTATTTGTTCATCTTTTCAGCTTAATATGGACATGAAAGTAATCACAAGCCAATATTGAGTTTAAACATCTTTAAACAGAACATAGAAATAAAGCAAAGACCAAAAGATATAAGTGACAACCAAAAAGCAGATTTCACGTTACAGATACATATGTTCAAAAAATTCGAGACTATAATGTATGGAAATACATTTCTTCTATGGTAATTAGGCAGTAAAAAGGATACGAACCCTCCTGAAGCAGAGAAATGGAACTGAAATATTAAAACTTGAAAATATTTGAGGTAGAAAAGGTAATTTCTCTTAGAATGATGCTATTACCAGAAGCAAAAACAAGGCCACCACAAAGATAGCTTTGTCTAAAAAAAAAAAATCAATTAAAAAACATCAAAACTGGGTCCCTAGACTGAAGTATATCATCAGGACGCAAATACTGAAGGAGACAGAGAGAAGTGGGTAAATACTCAAAGCCTGCATTTTGTGGGTTATCACCTCTCTCTTACAAATTTTTTACAAGCCAATGGAAGTGCAAGAATCTAGGAACTGTAATCTCGACATCTACCAGCACAATAAAATTCATGAAAGAAATAGTTAACAGTATCAGAATATACACGAACGATTATAAGTAATATATATAATTGAACTAAATATAGAGTGAGGTGGCTAGCATAGCTCGTGAGAGGTAGTTATATCTAATCCATTTGGAAAAGAAGAGAACTGCTCCGATGTTTCTCAATCTTTTCTATAAAATAGCACCAATTCACCTGCTACGGGAGTTTTGTATTAACTTAAAGCTACACAAACAGAATTCAAGAAAATCCAGAACAAAGTGTTTATATACAAACCTTAAAAAGCAAAAATCTAAGCACTTGCATAAACAGTACATAAGCTCAATTCTCATCACAGGAAACTCATTACCAAGTGCCAGCCAAATCCAAAGCTGTCCATATAAGATTTACTAAAAACAAGACCAACCCAGATGAGAACTGACCTCAAATACCCAGAAACTCCAGCATTTACAGTAAAAATGAAGCTTAATCCAGTAGCAGGAAGTTTCCAACTCTCCTTGGATAAACGACACTAATAATGCAGATTTTTCTTAACCAAGTAAGCAAGAATAGAGCTTTATCTCACTTCTTATCTTGGCATTAAAGACACTCCCAGAGCTATCAATAATGACAGCCATGTTGGTTGAAATGTTTAGTCAAAGATTTGTCGGCTTTCGGATAAAAAAAGCACCTAAGTTCAGCGAATAAAAATCTAAGCTTAGCCCAAAAAAACATAAGCATAGCTTTTTGAAGGCGTTAGGTAAATGGTACAGAACGCTAAGTATCTTTTTCGAGAAAAGTTAAAAATATAAATATTTGGTGAACACAACGCCACCAGCATGAAGAATAAGGTGAGAACGTGTTGTGCTTTACGCTTTCTCAGATTCCAAGCTGTTCAGCTTTAAGTCTTTAAAAGGCTTCAACTACACGTTATGCCTTTCCTGTAATAGCATTACTTGAAAAACGTTAATGTTGTTTAGTTTCAAACATCAATTGTAAGTCGCAACATTGCATGAATACTATAATCTTTTAAACCCCACATGGTTTGAAAACTGACAAAATTGTCCATGGGAAGATTTCTATCTTACCCCAGAAGTTTTTAGAAGTTAAATTCACAACCAACAAGAACATGTGAGTCAATAGTAAAAAGCTGGCTACTTTGCTGCCACTTTTGTAAGAGGAAATTTCCCCTTTCATAAGCCCGTGAAAGAAAGTCTCATTGAAGCCCACGAAAGTAATGGTATTCACATGGTGTGGTGGTGTTAAAGGCCAACAAGGTTGTATTGTTATGTCATTTCATGATCTTGGCAAAGTCTTATTATGATTTATCTTTATAGTAAAAGAAAAACCTTAGTCGGTCTATTCAATTTTTGATTTTGATCATGAATGCAATGATTGAAATCCAAGACTAAGAAATTGGACAACAAAGATTGGAACATATTATTGCAATTTCAAAGTCAAAAATTTGGTTTTAGCCACCCAAACAAAGAATGGCCTATTAAGGATTTGCATATGGTATTTCTAGTCATGGAATCATATCTTGACTTGGAAAAATTAAGAATATCATCAAATGCAATTTAGGGTCTAAATTTGCAAGGTGGAACCGGGGAAGGGATCAAATAAAAATTAAATTTATAGTTGTAGAGAAGACTTTGAGATCCAAATTTGTTTTTCAAGCCATTATCTTTATATGTGTTTAACTCAAAAATCAACATTTTCCTCTTATTTTAATATATGGGTTCGTCCATGCTTAAATTTTATATTTTATATTGTTTGGGTCATGGCAAAAGAAAATTCTTATAGTGAAATTTTAAAAACNATTAGATTTCAAGAAAACACTTAACCCCACACTTTTCCTAAACTAACACTTATCTCCCAAAAAATTATCACTGTTTTCTTAAAACTAACACTTACCCCCCAAATATTTAGGGGATAAGTGTTAGTTTTTTAGAGGTATTTGGGGGGTAACTGTTAGTTTATTAAAAATGTGGGTCTAAGTGTTTTCTTCAAATTTAATTGGGGGGTTATTGTCATTTCCCCGTTTTTCTAGTCATGGAATCATATCTTGACTTGGAAAAATTAAGAATATCATCAAATGCAATTTAGGGTATAAATATGCAAGGTGGAACCGGGGAAGGGATTAAATAAAAATTAATTTTATAGTTGTAGAGAAGACTTTGAGATTGAAGTTTGTTTTTCAAACCATTATCTTTATATGTATTTAACTCAAAAATCAACATTTTCCTCTTATTTTAATATATGGATTCGTCCATGCTTAAATTTTATATTTTATATTGTTTGGGTCATGGCAAAAGAAAATTCTTATAGTGAAATTTTAAAAACNAATCAATATTATAATTATGTTTTCGAAAAATTTAAATATCGTTATAGCACATTTGATGGATTGACAAGTGTTTTTTTTTTTTTTAACCTTCGAATGCTAAAGATTAATAACTCAACAAAAAAAGTTGTTGAGTTATTGATCTCAAAAGATTGATAATAAAAAAAGAATTGTCGATTTGTTAGGTTATAATTGTTGAAATAATAATGATTAGTGAATTATAATAATTGAACTATTATATAAATATAAAATTATTAATCTATATAAAAGTAAATAACATATTCATATGGTGTATCACAATAACAAATATAATAACAAGGATAGAGTTTAAGAAAAATAACCGATGCTNATGATTCTATTAGTGATGACACACAGTGTCATTAGAATCACCTCGAAAGTAAATAAAGTAAAGAAGGATACAATGGTTCTACTTGTGATTAAACATAGTGTCCTTAAAACATATTCAATTTTCAAGCTAAATAAAATCGATCAAGGCCCATGTGTCACACAATATCCTTAAAACATATTCGCTAACATATTCGTTCCTCATTAGGATGCTTGAGGCTTTGTAGCATTTATCTAATGAGCACCTCCTTATGCACATGTGCAAGATAGAGCATTTATGCTATACAAGCTTACCCATTTGAGAATGGATAACCCTATATAAACATGCTTGATTTTTCATACTTTTCTCAAGAGGGACAATTGTTTTTTTCTTTAAATTTTTCTAACTTATGAATACATTTTGAGCAATGATTTCTCATTCATTGTTCATGATTTTGAGTATATAAATATACGATTTTTTAATTCTCATACAAGAGAATTCAATTTTATCAATAAATTTTTCTAACACGAAATAGATTCAACTCAAAATTAAGCTCTAAAATGGTTCATCAAATTGTGTTAACAACATAATTTTTCTACAATAGTTAGACATTCAATTTTTTTTAAATGTGATTATTTTTCTAATCATTTTTTTAAACTTTGTTATTTTTATAAATACCCTTTTATTATATTAACTTTATAGGTATGTTTTAAATGTGTAAAAATAAAAAGCAAAAAGAATGCTAGGCATCAAATGATGTTTTAGTGGCTCAATAAATCTACATGTGGAATTTATGATTGAACCTATATTGGAGGCATGTGTTTATACCATAACACCCATGTGATCTTATGAAAAATTGAAAAGAAATCCAACCCATATTTAAACAACAACTCATTATTGATTTTGTAAGACCAAATATAACAAATAATTTCTTGTGACTTTCTGTTAGGTAAACTTGCTTTTCAGCTAGCTTTTCTCCATGTTTTTTCCACAGCATTGGAGTGTGTGACATTTTCAAGCCTCAAAAGTATTATTATATCTCAACAACTATGTATTTTTCTTTGCCTTTGTTGTAACTAACCTTAGAGTATCTTATGGGAATAAAAAATTCAAAATAATAAACAAGTTACAGGTTTTGTTGGGTGAAATATTATAATCTAAAATAAATTCAAATTTTTTATTAGATTGGTTCAAATGTATATTTCAAATGGTTCAATGTGAATAATAATTTTTAGGAGGTTTTAAAGCATTTCCTTTTTGAGCTATAGATCTTCCTGTTATCATTTGACTTGTTCAATTGAATTTTTCATTATTCTTCTTATTACATTTATATCAATAAAGACAATAATTCAAACTACTCTCAGTAAGGGAAGATTTTTACTGAGAAGATTTATGATCAAACTTCATTGGTGATGACTGATGACTAAGTTTAATTCAATTTATTTATTTTGCATGTGGGGTATAAACAGGGACGGAGCTTAGAAGGGACTGAGGGGGGCCATGACCCCCCCAAAGAAAAAAAAAATCTATATATTTAAAGGGTAAAAATTAAAAAAATATTAAAATTTTTACTTGGCCCCCCCTAAAATTTGAA
>JANKKB010014766.1:0-11609 GCA_026225775.1 Bursera palmeri
ACTTAAATTATTAGCACTTAAAGTGTAAAAATAATATTTAAACTCATAATAAATGTACACTTTTAAGTACTTATCAAACCCAATAAGAATATTACAAGATCTCTTGATAACAACCCGCTCTCTCACCCATACGCTTACCCAAAGTATTTCCCAAACCCCAAGTATTTCCCCACTCTTACTTCTTAGAGAGGAAATTATCACACCTCTTTCGAGGAATTTACTGTGGTAAATTACCACCTCACTTGAGGAATTTACCTTGGTAAATTACCACCTCACTTGAGGAATTTACCCTTATAAATTACTACCTCTCTAGAAGGATTTTACCTAGAGCTAATTACAATACTTGAGATTTACTCACTCCGTATTGTGGGATCATAAAACCTAAGGCCTAAGCTTCTTTATATAACAATTCAAAAAACTCTCCCAAAGTATATCTAGCCAATGTGGGACTTGTTGTATATATAAGTATACAAGCTCTCTTCCTAATTTTTATAAAGGCAATGTGGGATTCATTTCCTTAGCCCAATTTAGAGCCAAAACTTCACGCAAACATCACATCAGGTCTTGTTGTAGTCAAATACAACAAAATTCTTGTAAGACTTCTATAATGGAATGCATCAGCCTTTGTATCTCCATCAAACTTATCCAATCTGGTCATTGGTTTGCAATGTTACATTCTGAATTTCTTCAATAGATTAAGGAGGACATCAGCTTGCTAAGAAACAAAAATTCTTTCCCTGGTTTAATGAACTTCAAAGCCAAGGAAAAATCTCATTTCACTTAAATTTGTCATTAAAATTCTTCGCACAATTTTTGCTTGAAACCATCCACACCATCATTTTTATTACCAATGATTAACAAATCATCAATATACATTGATATAATCAAGGTATTAGCAGAGGAAAGATCTTTGACATAGAAAGTAGCATCATTACAACTCCTTCTGAAACCAAAACCACAAAGAAATTCATTAATTCTATTGTACCAAGCCCTTGGAGTTTGTTTCAAGCCATAGAGTGCCTTATGTAGCTTGTGAACTTTATCTTCTTCTTCATTTGCTTTGAAACCTTCTGGTTGCTCAACAAAAAATCTCTTCCTTCACGTAACCATTGAGAAAGGTAGATTTGAAATCAAGATGGAAGATTTTCCATTTGTTCTAGGCAGTTAGAGCAATTAGCAACTTGATTGTATCAAGTCTAGTCACAAGAGCAAACGTGTCTCCATAATCAATGCTAGGTTATTGTGCATACCTTTTTACAATAAGCCTTGCTTTGTGTTTATGTGTAGAACCATCTGCATTAAACTTAGTCTATATACCCACTTTACACTAACAATTTGCTTATGTAAAGGCCTATCTACCGATTCCCAAGTTTTATTTTTTTCAATTACTGAAATTTCATCTCTCATGGCAGCAATTCCACTCCTCATAGTTGGATGCTTCTAAAAAACTTGAAGGATCAACCAAAGTAACATTACATCTTATATACACATCTAACAAGCTACTTGTTCTTAGCATTGGTATATCTGTTGTGCTTTGAGCATCAGCTTTCTAATCTTATCTAACTCTTGAGTAATATCTCCTTGAATTTTAGGTTCATCTACTTGAATTGTGAGACTTGAAGTGTTTTTTGTAATTTCTTCCAATTCTACATTGTATTTTTATTTACTTTCACATCTCTGTTGACGATTATCTTCTTAGTCTTCAAATAAAAAATTCATAGGCAAAGGATTTTTAGAGGTTCTGGATCGATAGCTATTTGAAGAATTTTTTGGATTGTACAAGTGGGTTGTCAGATGTCATCAACGGATTTGTATGAGTCTAAACCATAAATTGTAAACTTTTCTCCCATAGTGAATTGTCTGGTGGCGACCTATAGCCTGGAGGGTTTTTCCTCTTGAAGAGTTCTTTGGAGGTTTCCCTTTTGTCAACATATCTGGTGTTATTCATTTTTTGCACTTTATCTTGCTTTATGATATGTTGAATGGTTGGTGATTGTTTGCTGATAATTATTCTTATTCGTTGATGTTTTAGAACATAGAGATTTACGTTAACATGTCTTAGTAAATTAGTTTTTATTTGTGCTCCCGCGTAGATTACACCTATTCACCTCCACCCCACTACCCCCAACACCCCACCCCCCTCCTGCTAGGCATATTAGGATCTAAACTTAGGTTTCAACAATCTCTACACTTTAAAGAATGATTTCGAAGTAATGATCGATACACTAATCTTATTTTATTACTTGTGTAATGTTTCAGGCATGGAAACTATGGTGTGAAAGGGAATGTATTAGAACAAATGGGCCCATTACTCGTGCAGTCATGTGATCCAGCTTTACTGTTGAGGTTTATACACATAGGACTATTATGTGTTCAAGAAGAGCCAGTAGACAAACCTACCATGTCTCTTGTTGTTCTAATGTTGGTAGCTGATAGTGATAGTATAACACTTCATAAGCTAAGCCAACTTGCATTTTTCGTTAGCCGAGATGCTGTTAGATCAACTCTATCCTCATCAGATGATAAAGCTTGTTCTATTAATGAGGTAACCGTTTCAAATTTCTCACTCCGTTGACAATTTTATGGTTTATCAGAATATCGATCCACATGCAAGTATATGATTTATTGAAACAATTAAGCAAAGTCTCAACTCTATCCCCATCAGATGATAAAGCTTGTTCTATTAATGATCCACAGACAAGTATACAATTTATTGAAACAAATAAGCAAACTCTGAATTTGAAACATATAGAACTCCTGAGACATAATACAAGATTCATGGTTCAAAACTGTTATTTATGATTCGTTAGAGGGACCATTTCTAAATTACAATAGATCAAATGAGATAGATGGCGTGAACAAATTGGAGTATTTAAAAGTTTTAGTTTATTCATTCACATCGATATTTATCATATTATCTATTATTTTTGAAAACGACTGGACTTGTCAGTAGCCCTCGGTTGTTTCATTATACTTTCTGATAGTGAAACACAAATCCGAATCAAGTTAGATAAATCTCTTTCTATTAAACATTTATTTATTGACTCTTCTCTAGTGACATTGGCTTGAGTAAAAAAGCCTCCAACACACCAAGGCAAATATTCAAATTCTTTACCATATTTTAATATTCTGATCATGAAATTATATATATAAAAAAAATCTAAATATAAAAATGTCGATGATTAATTGGATACAATCCATTGCCATGTTTTCAAAGTATTAATGTTGAAGAAGGAAAAATACTAGATTTAGCACATATTTTGATGTAATTATAATTTATTATAAACAAAAAAAAATGATAACTATGCTAATGTTGTGAACGGCCTATTTATTTAGCACATGGAGATATATATATGCACAAATATAAAGCTTAAGAGATTACGATAAAATATTACAACTCATAGGTGTAATTACAAATAACTAAAATTTAGGGATTATATGTAAAAAGTTAAAGCTTAGGGAATATATGCAAAAAGCTAAAGCTTAAAGCTATGTTACAAATAATAGAAAAGGCAAAGAAACGAGAGAGGAGAAAGGATTTCAAAGATTTCTTCTTCTGTTTTGAGATACGTATTACAAGGGAAGAAGACTACTATTTATAGGCAGCCTCTTTCACTATTCACCAGGTAAAATTACATAAATACCCTTTACTATTTACATAATTGCTTGCATAATCATCCTTATAATTTGCGTCATCGCTTACACAATACTTATAATAATTAAGTGATGGGATCTACTATAATTAATTGATGGACCCATTACAATTAATAATTTATAACACTCCCCCTTGTAGACCACTACTTAATCAATTGTATTACGTTGCTGAGGAAAAATCCAGTGAGATAAAAAAGAAATACAATGAGTGGTATTGGATATGCTTCATACTATCTCATTAAAAATCTTGCCAGGAAAACCTAGTGGGACAAAACCTAATCGAAGGAAAAAAGAGTGCAGTGCACATAATGTCCAAAATACTCGCCCTGATATATGCTCCCTCTGATCATTGCAAAAATAATATATCAATCTGGTTACTTGTTGAGCCATCACATACCGATCTTATGTATCAATCTTTCAAATGTTGATGTCGGCAGTGTCTTGGTGAATAAATCTATAAGATTAACATTTGAACGGATTTGTTTCACATCTATCTGTTTACTTTCTTGTAGTTCATGCGTATAGAAGAATTTTAGAGAAATGTGTTTTGTTCTATCTCCTCGGACTTGAGCAATGCACATTGCATTATCTTCATATATGATAATAGGAGGATCAATGGTAGTAGATAACTTGCATGAACTCTGGATGTGATGAATTACAGATCGTAACCATATGCACTCTCGGCTGGTCTCATACAATGCTAGTATTTCAGCATGGTTGGATGAAGTTGTAACCAAAGTCTGTTTAGTCGATCGCCATGAAATTACAGTCCCGTTATATGTAAAAATATATCCAGTTTGTGATCGAGCTTTATAGGAATCAGATAGATAACCCGCATCAACATATCAATCAAACCAGGATTTTTAAAAGGCTCATATGAAAAGAATAATCCCAAATCAGTAGTTCCTCATAGATAACGAAATACATGTTTAATTCCATTCCAATGTCATTTAGTAGGTGCAGAACTAAACCTTGCCAATAAATTGACTGCAAATGCAATATCTGGTCGAGTACATTGTACCAGATATAATAATACACCTATAGCATTCAGATATGATACTTTAGGACCAAGTATCTCTTCATCATCCTCTTTAGGACAGAATGGATCTTTCTTAGGATCTAATGATATAACAACCATCGAGGTATTCAATGGATGAGCCTTATCTATGTTAAACCGTTTGAATATCTTTTTAGTATATGCTGATTAATAAACAAATATTCCATTAAATTTGTGCTCGATCTGCAGGCCGAGACAATATTTTATTTTTCCCAAATCTTTTATTTCAAATTCTCTTTTCAAATACTCAGCAGTATCTTGGATCTCTTCTGGAGTTCTAATTAAATTCATGTCATCGACATATACTGCCACAATGATAAATCCAGATTCTGACTTCTTTATAAATACACAAGGACATATGGGATCATTAACATATCCCTCTTTTATCAAGTATTCCCTAAGACGTTGATACCACAATCTTCCAAATTGTTTCAATCCATACAAGGATCTTTGTAATTTAAGTAAATACATGCTCCTTTGTTTTGTGTTAATTGCTTCTGGTAATTTAAATCCTTCAGGGAGTTTCATGTATATGTCAGCATCTATTTTACCATATAGGTAAGCAGTAACCACATCCATCAGATGCATGTGAAGGTTTTTTGAGATTACCATACTAATCAAAAATCTGAAAGTGATCACATGCATTACCGGGGCATATGTCTCATCAAAATCAATATCCAGTCTTTCAGAAAAACTTTGAGCTATAAGTTAAGCTTTATATCTGGCAGTCTCATTATTCTCATTTCGCTTTCTAGTAGATACCCAATTATATCCAGCGGGTTTAACGTTTTCAAGCGTTTGGACCATAGGTCCAAAAACTTCATGTTTGCCTAAAGAAGTTAATTCTGCATGAATGGCTTTCTTCCATTTGGGTCAATCATGCCTTTGCTTACATTCATCTACTAAACGTGGTTCATAATCATCATTCATAATTTTAGNTGGCTACAACGAATAAAAAAATTTCATCGATGACCATTTCATCACGATTCCATTTATAATTAACATGTATTTCCTCATTTTCAATTATACGTGCCTCTTCAGGAGTTTACGCTTCTTCATGGGCTCGTGCCTCTTCGGGGGCTTTTATCTCTTCAGGGGCTATTATCTCTTCAGGAGATAAATCAAACGATATGGAATCTTTAGCTTTATCTTTATTTGTAAAAGGACTGTTATAAGCCACTTTTCTTTTTCGGGGGACAATATCTTTTGATCCAAGGGGTCTACCACGCTTCTAACGTATAGTAGATTGATTATTTACTATTTCAAGGGGGATTTGTTCTTCAAGAACATTAATCCTTACCGGTGTATTAGCAGCATGTATATGTGACTTTATTACTTTTGCTGCGTCAGTAAAAGCATCCGGCATCTGATTCACTATATTCTGAAGATGTATTAGTCTTCGTACCTCATTTTCACATTAGGGAGTGCGAGAATCAAAATGAGACAAAATGGCTACATTCCAAGAAAGTTCTTGCCTAACTTCAGGAGACATTTTCTTTTCCCCTAATGGTGGGAACACTGTCTCATCAAAATGATAATCTACAAATCGTGCAGTGAAAAGATCACCCGTCAGGGGCTCCAAATATCTTATTATAGAGGGTGAAATATAACCCACATAGATCCCTAATCGACGTTGAGGTCCCATTTTTGTCAGCTTCGGAGGAGCAATGGGAACTTGTATAGCACAATCAAAAGTTCTTAAATGAGATATATCAGGTTGTTGTCCAAGTACAAGTTATAATGGGGAATATTCATGATAAGCAGTGGGTCTCAATCTAATCAATGATGCAGCATGTAAAATTACATGACTAGGTAGAAGTTGGCAACTGCATTCTCAATAATAAAGTACGTGCCATTATTTGTAATCGCTTTATGAGCAATTCTGCTAAACCATTTTGAGTATAGACATTTGGTATAGAATGCTCAATGTCAATTCTTACGGATATGCAATAATCATCAAAAGTCTTTGATTTAAATTCACTAGCATTATCCAAACGAATTGATTTACTAGGATGGTCTGGAAAATATGTCTGTAGTTTAATAATCTGAGCAAGTAGTTTAGCAATTGTAACATTTCTGGTTGATAACAAACAAACATATGACCATCTTATAGAAGCATCGATAAGGACCATAAAATATCGGAATGGTCCACTCGATGGGTGAATAGGCTCACATATATCCCATTGAATTCTTTGTAAAAATGATGGGGATTCATGATCAATCTTGGAAAGAGATGGTCTTATAATTAATTTTTCTTGTGAACAAGCAGTACAAGTATTCTCATTGGACAAAAGAATCTTCTGATAGATGTCCGTTTGTATTCTCAATAATCCTACGCATCATTGTTGATCCTGCATAACTAAGATGGTCGTGCCAAAGCATAAAAATTTTAGGATCATTGAACTTCTGGTTCATGACCGCATAGGTTTCAATAGATTTTATATATATATGATATAAGCCAGATGAAAAAGCTTCAAGTTTTTCTAACATTTGTTTCTGGCCTGAGATAGTTGAAGTAATGCAGAAAAATTCTTCATTATTATTACATGTTGTCTCAATATGAAATCCATTGAGCCTTATATCTTTAAAACTAAGCAAATTTCTTCTAGATTTACTATAGTATAAGGCCTCATTAATATATAACTTTGTATCACTTGCTAACAGGATATTGGCTCTTCCGGAGCCCTCAATCAGGTTCACGGACCCTGATATAGTATTGACTTTAGCTTCAAGTAAAGTTAAATTTAAGAAATATTTCTTATCTTTCAAGATGGTATGTGTTGTTGCATTATCAATTAAACATATATCTTTATCTCTTTTGGAGATAGGCGACACACATCTGATATCCATACCCTTTTAAATAAAAATTTATATTAGATGAAATTCCATAAAATTAAATGCATTATAACAAAAAGAACATTAATAAATAACAAAAGTACAACAAAAGAAGACATCACAAAAGAATAAAAATGGAAATACTTAGTTTGCTTAGATATTGCCATCACCAATTATATATTATCAAAGAAATCTGAGTTATCAAAATTTATGGAATTTACTGAAATAAAGGATTCTCATAATCCTTATGGGATTTATCATTCCACTTCTGGTGTTTTTATCTTTCAATAATATTCGCTTTAAGGGAATAATTCAGTATCATAAATCTCATAAAATTATTCAGTGGAATTCACTTCGGGGATAACATTCACTTAGGAATGACTCATTTCAAAGATAACATTCACTTCGAAGAATAACAATAATTGATAATGCCCAGATTTTATTCAAGATGATAATTTATTTTAACCGATCCTATAAGGATCAGATATTTCTATTATTCACTTTAGGGAATGATATTATTCCTTAACTTATCTTTCCAGGATAAGTATTTTATTTTTATTAGTGCCTTTATTTTATCCTACAGGGATAACTTATATAACATCTTCTAGATGTATAAATTTAAAATTTAATAACATAAACATAAATGGAAATTAAAATAAATAAATAAATAAATTTAAACAATCAAAGAAGAATAAATATGGAACTTCAAGTCCATATGAACTTTACTATAACTAGATAACTTCAAATTTCGGTTACATCAATAATTTGAACTTTAAATTCTATTTTACAAAACTTCAGGTTTTTGCTCTCAAGGCTTCAGGCCTTTTATAAAAATCAAAATGTCGATTTCATACAATTTTGTATTGCAATACTTTGTCATGTTTGTTCAGAACTTCAGGTTCTTGAACAAATATTATATCCCAATGTTTCCACATAAATAATGTATACTATTTTGTGAATAATAGTCATAAACAATGATATCGGACAGTAGTCATGAACAGTCCTTCGGGATACTATTCCTGACAGCCAAATAAGAACTTCAATTACTTCAATATTCTAGAACTTCAGGTTCTTGAGCAAATATTCTCTTACTGTTTAAAATAATAATCATAAACAGTGATTTTTGATAGTAATCATGAATAGTCCTTCGGGTCGCTATTCTAACAGTCAAATAAGAACTTTAAGTACTTTTGATTTTTAATTTAATAGTCTAGAACTTCAGGTTCTGAAATTAAATATACTAAGAAAGTTTTCAGGAAAGATTAGAGGGGTCACATTGGTCCTTCTTAAAACCCAATCTCCTTAGACTTGTAGTCTTTTTAATAAAACTTTCTTAGACATATAATAATAATAATTCACTGTCTTTTAATTCTACAACTTCAGGTTTTAAAATTATCTCAAAAAGGTTTTCTAGTCAAATTTGGCTCAGTTGCTTAACTAGAGATTTATCAGGGTCCGAAAAATACTCTAATCCTTCAGGGATATTAGAGATTAAAATATTTGATGATCCAGAAATTAACCAATCCTTCAGGGATTTTAAAGATCAAAATATTTGATGATTCAGAAATTAGTCTAGACTTCTAGTCTAGAGAATAATATAAACAGATAATTAAATAACATAATGATAATACAATCATTTTAACACTATCCTTATTTTCTGATGTGGAAGATTCAGTATAGTGACAACCACAGAGCATATTAACAAGGATAGGTTATAACAAATATAATATCATAAATAATAACGACATTAATTATAACAATTTATAAAATGTATACCTATAACAATTTGAGCAGAACCTCATGTTGATAACGTGTTGTGAACGGCCTATTTATTTAGCACAGTGGAGGTATATATATGCACAAATATAAAGCTTAAGGGATTACAATAAAATATTATAACTCATGGGTGCAATTATAAATAACTAAAATTTAGGTATTATATGTAAAAAGCTAAAGCTTAGAGAATATATACAAAAAGCCAAAGCTTAGAGCTATGTTGCAAATAATAGAAAAGGCAAAGAAACGAGAGATTGAGAAAGGATTTCAAGGATTTCTTCTTCTGTTTTGAGATACGTATTACAAAGGGAGAAGGCTGCTATTTATGGTAGCCTCCTTTACTATTTACCAGGTAAAATTACATAAATACCCTTTATTATTTACATTATTATTTATACAATCGTCCTTATAATTTACATCATCGCTTATGTAATATTTATAATAATTAAGTGATGGGATTCACTATAATTAATTGATAGAACAATTACAATTAATAATTTATAACAGCTAAAAGATTATCCTTCAATTATCCTTCAATTTTTAGCACATGTTCACAATGTGACCCTTCGAAGTTTGAAAAGTTGAGAATTTGTGATACAAAATCATATTTGCTCGACTTAGCATCCACCCGGTTTCCACCCACGAAAACATAAACAATTATTTGCTTGACTCAGCTTCATTGACTTTTGAGTACATGAGTCATCCCCCCAAGAGTCCTGTCCACATCATATTTGATAAGTCTGTTTGACGAGATCATTGATGATTATGTAGAAACAAATCCATTTCAAAAAGCAACAAAATCAGAGTTCTCAAAATGGCTTCCTTAAGATCGTTCACGTTGATGTTGTTTCCCTTTCTCTCTCTTTTAATCTTTTCTCTGAGTTTCAAAAATAGTATAGCTGAACCACGTTTGCTCAAACACAACAACAAAAATAAATAAAAATTCATAATTTTTTGTTTCTTTTTTTATTATTTTTTCTTTTAAAATTCTTAAAAACTATAATTTGAAGTGGCATAATATCATTGAATTGATAAAAATAAAAAATTAATGTAAGGTAATCACCTAGTCAATGAGACTATAATATTTTAAGTTGTGATGTGTTTGGACTGATATTTTATTTATTTGTCAAACTTAACATTTACTTAGTACTTTTTTTTAATTCTGAATAATAAAATCCACCTCATTGATTCTATTCAAATTTAGACGATAACTAAGAATGCACAAGTGTACCACTGATAGATATTTGTAGGCACCTCCATATAGGAATTCAGCTAGAATTGTTTCTAACACTTTAACAGTTTTTAAGAAAATATACCACACTTCGATTGACTGTTAAGAAAGAACCCCCGTAATTCCACAGCTTTTGTTAGAAAAAAAGAACCATTAATTCCGTACACACTTCTATGAGAACAAATTTCACTATTTCCATCGTTTGGTCTGTTGTAAATTTCCAGAATTTGATTGAGATCTTAGCATAGTTTCCATAAGAACAGAATTACTGGCTCGAATCTTCTCCTTGTTGACTTGAGTACAAAAGCTGTAGAGGAGTCATCTCCGCCGCCAAGGTAGACTAATTGAAAATTCACTGCTAGTTTCTACATCATATTTGATAAATCTGATCACAAACATTATAGAAACAAAAGACGAGATTAAAAATAAAAAGATTGAAGATTATCTGATGCTAATCCTTTGTCCTAAGGCAACAAAATCTGAGAATCAAAATGGCTTCCTTGAGATTCTTCATATTGGTTCCCTTTCTCTCTCTTTTAGTCTTTTCTATCAATTTCACAACTAGTGTAGCTGAACCAACATACCTTGAACACTTTTGCTCAAACACAACCACCTTCACCACAAACAGCGTTTATCAATCCAACCTCAATCTTCTCCTCTCTTCACTTTCGTCCGGGGCAACCCGAGGCAACGGTTTCTACAACAGCACCGCAGGCGAAGAGCCTAACGAGGTGTACGGTCTCGTTCTTTGCCGCGGGGATGTCAATAACAGCATTTGCCAAGAGTGTGTCACTTTTGCTAGCAGAGATGTAACTCAACKTTGCCCTGTTGAAAAGGAAACCATTATATGGTACGATGAGTGCCTTTTACGTTATTCCGACCAGTCTTTCTTTTCTTTTGTGGCAGAGGAACCCGTTATCATGATGTACAATGTACAAAATTACACAGACATAGACTGGTTTGACGAGCTACGAGGTTATTTGATAGACAAAGCTGCGAGTGAGGCTGCAAACTCTTCTAAGAAGTTTGCAACAAGAAAGGAAAATTTTGCGTCAA
>JANKKB010014776.1:0-12680 GCA_026225775.1 Bursera palmeri
TTCTCTATAGCAATCTAATTGAGAAAAATATAGAAGTGAGATTAGATCAATCCTTTGAGGATTATTCTAGTGAATTAGAATTGAGAGATCTATTTGTTCTTGAGAGATCTTTGTAATCTTCTTCCGAGTTTTTTTTTATAAAGATTATTTTTCGTTGGGAATTGAGAGATCTGTTTGTTCTCGAGAGATCTTTGTAATCTTCTTCTGAGTTTTTTTTATAAAGATTATTTGTCGTTGTCCTGTAGACGTATACATATTACTGAACCACATAAAATTTGTGCCTTGCTATCATTTTTGTGATTGATTATTTTTAGCCCGCAATTATCAATATCAATCGGGATAGTTGTTTGAGTTGTTTGTAGGCTGTACTTAGTATTTCCTAGATTGAATTAATCGAAATTTATTTTGTCAGCATCAACCTAGGATTTTTTCAACAGTGGGTTATGATTTACCATTCACCATTAATTATGATTTTATTTTCATAATTCTAGTTGATTTCTATAAGTAAGATTAGTATAAAGAATTATCTTAATTCTAGTTGACTTCTATAAATAAGATTAGTAGAAAAAATAGAAAAATAAAGTTCTTGAATTAATAGTAGTCGTACTCTTATTAGGCTTCATTAGGATTAAAAGATCTCCATATTCTGTTATAAATATAAAAGTTGAGATCTCATTTCTATCCTTCCATCATAATGAATTAATTCTCCTTTTTTGTTCATGATTTTTCTTGTTGGTGGGTTTTTCACTAGGATTTTTCATATAAATCAATATTTATTGCTCTTGTTATTTCATTATGTTATTTGCTGTTATCGGGTCAATTTTCTAACAAATTGGTATTAGAGCCTGTTTTTGTTACGGTTCACAGTGCACTGTTCACAGTAACATTGTTTCATCTCTAGTATAGCCTATTTCATGTGTCAAAGCACCTATTTCTACAGTTTTTCACCTCCTTGGCCACTTGTTGCAACTTCTCCTTGGTTGTTGTCACTTATGACACTAGGGCCTAGTATAGGTTTAAGATTGGGTTTTTATTTTTTTTGGCGATGACAACTATGAAATTCTGCTTCTAGATCACAACACCAGATTTTTTTTGTTATGGCAGGTTAAGATACATATTGTTCTTGCACAGATAGATTTGGATGATGAGCTATATGGAAAAGATAAAGATGTCATTGTCCTGGTCTAATGAAGAGAAAGAATAGAAAGAAGATTTGTGGAAGAGATAAAAAGTTTTTTTTTAATAGAATTCATGTCAAGGTGGAAATTTTTAAAATTGTGACTTGAACTTTTGGCCTGACCGTTTTATATAATGGGCTAGGATTTACTATTTACAATTAACTAGTATTCTATTTTCTTGTTGACTTCTATAAGAAGTAGGATTAGTAGAAGAAATAGAAAAATAGAGCTGTTGAATCAATAGAAGTCTTACTCATAGAAAAATAGCGTTGTTGAATCAATAGAAGTCTTACTCTTATTAAGCTCTTATTAATATTAATTGTAGTATCTTTATATTCAACTATAAATATAAAAGGATGAGATCTCGTTTTGTATCCTTTTATCATGATGAATTAATTCTTCTTTTCTACCTACGATTTTTGTCATATCCCAGAATCCCTTATACAGGAATATTGGAGTTAACTATGTAAATAAATAAAATAAAATCAAATCAAATATTTTTAAATAAAACATTTACACTGAAAATTACGAGTTACAAAAAACGATAAAATAAATACATAAGCAACTCACTCAGTTTACCTTGACATAACCAAAAACTATCAGAGATCCGCTATGTGAGCTCCGGATCACCGCTGCTAGACTCCTGACCTCGGGTACTTATGGAGGAATGGATGAACAACACGACACAGTAGAAATTTTCTATAACTACACAGTTTTATAACATTTTAAATATAATGCATGCATTAAANCAAACAGACAACCTACCATTCGTTTCTCTACCTCACGTACACACTAAATTTACTAGCTTGAATTTTCCTCATAATTCCATCATGATCGTTGCGTCACATGCGAATCCTCCTCACATCTCAAGCATGTGCAATCAAACTACCGATTCAAGACTGCCCTTAGATCTCGTATCTCAACAAGCTCATCTAAGGATCCTTTCATGTCTCAACACACATACTACCTACTAGTCGACCTAGTATGTAACTTAGAACCAGGTTCATCCCAGGCCCATCTAAATCCTATCACTAAAATCATATCATAAGTGTTTTCCCTTGGATCCCACAATCACCGCAGACCCACTCAAGGCGTAACACCCTAAACCATAACATATGTGTTTCCCTTTGGATAATGTTCGTCGCAGGCCTATCCAAAGCTTAACACCCCAAACCATAACATATATGTTTCCCCTTAGATCCCACGTCATGGTGAGCCTATCCAAGGCCTAACACCTTAAACCATGTCACATGAATTTTTTCTTAGATTCCGGATCAACTCAAACCCATCTAAGGTCCAATTCTAAAACTGACCTATCCTGTGTGACAGTAGGCTTATAGATCCCTCCCGTATCAGACTAACTCTATAGGCCTATCCCGTATCGCAACGATTCAACTATCAATCCTAGCTCAAATGAACTTTACAGATCTATCCTATNGTCACAGCGGGCTCATAGATCAATCCGTTTGTCACTAAACTATCGTGTCAACTGATGATTCCACACAACATCCGTGAGTCTCCTCAGACTCCTGTTTACCAACTCTTACAACCCGAAGTTATCTATCGGATTACCATACATAGAGCAGGTCAATCCATATATCACCTAGATTCTCGTGCACAGGCTAGACTATCTAGAGATTCATTAGGATCCTGCATACAAGGTACGGTTATCCCTATTGTATTGGAATCCTGCACACACATGGCACGGCTATCCCTATCATACTGAGACCCTGCACACAAGGCACGGCTATCCTTATCACATGGGATCCTGAACACAAGGCACGGCTATCCTTATCACATGGGATCCTGAACATAAGGCACGGCTATCCCTAACCTAATCCAATAATTCTTCTCGAATTTCCTGTACACTCAACTAGGTCAATTCAGGGTCTGTTCACGTGAGCCGTACACACATTAAATCTCAAGTACACGTTTATTATCGTACATGCGTATTTCCATTCTTATTCCATTCAACGATTGCACTACTAAATGCCTATAGTCCATACCGGGCTCACCCCGACTACTGTATCATATTCATACCATTCAATCCTGTGACTATTTAAACACTACCATAACATACAGTCACACACATGTGCCCCGTATGTCATCCGTCACATCACGTAGATACCTCCATGTATTGTCTGTGTCTCGTGTGTCCTACCACTCATGACATACACACGCATCTCCTACGATACACCTATCTCATACGTACTAGCATCGTATTGCTCGTGTTCCATCCATCTCATCACCCGCGTACGTCCATGTACCATGTCTCATCCTTCTCATCCCACGTGTATGTCCATTTACCGTGCCTCATCCTTCTTATCACACACGTACGTTCATGTATGGTGTCTCATCCGTCTCCTCACACGCTCTCATGTCCACACCGAACGTACGCTCCAGCTACCCAATCCCTTGTGTAATATTTGATTCTCGTAAACTCATACACTGCACATAACACCCCTAATCCATATATACATGTACTATCCTACATTACACCACATACACTTTCTATTCCCTAAGCCACAACATAATTTAAGTCTCATGCATGCTAAAACAGAATAGAAAAGTATAGTCAGAAAACCTTACCTCGGTGTCCAAACCATGGCTCCCAAACCTCTTGTTTTCTCTTTTCCTAATCCTATTGTGAATTCTGTACATCCCAGATGTTTCGGATGAGTCCTCGGAGTCACGGGGTCACACACATACAAAATCGGACATGAGGTTAAAACAATATTTTATCTTTCAGAGTGTTACCGTAAATCTTTAAACTAATAAGATTAATCTAAAATTAACCAAACAGGGGTGAGATTGCTAACCTGAAAACCTTTGGGAATCCCGACGTCAAAACACGTGATAAGGGGTATCTGCCAAGCTCCAAAGCTATAAGGGGTGTCCTAAAGGAGTGCAGCTACCAAGACCCAAAGCTACAGGAGGCTACCTAAGATTATCAACGACTACCGTCTTTCACGATCACTCGTCAGAGAACATAATCGGTGTTCGGGATTGGAAAACGGAGGACACCATCAGCTTCTTCTCATCGAGAGGGACTTGTTCCAATCAAAAGTGACGGTAACCAACAGCCATAAGAGGGAGATCAATGATAGAGGAGATGGATGGTTTCACAGTGATTCCCAGTGATCCAGGCGTCGGACGATCGATCAGAGACCAATTCTGGGATCCTCAAGTCGGGAGGAAGAGATATCGACCGGTGGCAGCCGCTGTCGACAGCGGAGGAGAGAGATCACCGTTGACGTAGAAAAAGCTTTCCAGTGTCGTTTCGGTGAATCCAGGAGGCGTACCACCGAACAGAGGACACCACGATGATCAGCTGACTGATATGGTTCCATCACGACCAACCACAGTAACTTACTCGTCGGGAATGCAAACTATCACCGGTGACTGCAGTGGCTACAGTTATTGACGAACAGGGGTGTCTGTGTAGATTCTTGAATGTTTTGGCCACTTCGTGTTTATATAAACTTTGGGTCTTAGAGGTCCAACTATAAATTTTTAAACCTTCCACATTTCGCGAATCCGATTTCAACACCTCGATATCTCGATACCAACCCAAATATATCTATTTTCCACTCATGTGACCCTCAAAATCAGCATCTCAGACACTAAAGAAGAAAAATCTACCAGCCTATATAAAATTACGTTTTAGTTCAATTTCTCGAAAACTCCCGAATACCTCGAAATACACATATACACAACATCATCACGTCCGTTTCATCCTTTATACGTCAAAAATATGTCATTTTATGATTTAAAATTTTAAAATCTTTCACTTACACCCCTAGACCACTGTTTCTGAAAATCTGGGTCGTTACAGTTTTTCCCTGTTGTTGCAGTTTTCCACTAAATCAATGTGTGTTATTCTTGTTATCTCATTCAGTTATTTTTGTTATTGCCTCAATTTCCTAACAATATACTTATAGACATTTGAGTAATTAAACATTTCATACTTAGTGAACTAGATTTACATTTCATCTCGCATGATCCAATGATGCAACTCATCAATTAACTAGGATTATATGATATGAAAGACTAGACATAAATTTTGCAAGAAGTATTATTCTTTAGCACAACAAAAATCTGGCAGAAGCCAAATAACGCTTTAGTAGAGTGGTTCAAATCCACAAACACTAACTCGTAAACACACAATCAAGCTCAACGCTAACTCTCAAACACTCCTAAACTCAACAATGCTCAAATTCATGAATGCTAACTCAACACAATAGTGCTCAAATCTACAAATGCTAACTCAACACAAACAATGCTAAAATCCACGAATACTAACTCAATGCTCAAATCCATGGAAGTCGAATCTAAGACAAGATAAATAACGGGAAATTTCTAATAACCCCTCAAATAAATTTAAAGAAAATATTTAGCCCTATATTTTTACTAAACTAACACTTATCCCCCCAAAACCGCTAAAAAACTAACACTTACCCCCCAAATATTTGGGGGGTAAGTGTTAGTTTTGGAAAAAAAATGTTAATTTTTAGGGATAAGTGTTAGTTTAATAAAAGTGTGGGGCTAAGTATTTCTTAAAATTTAATTGGGGGGTTTGACTAAATTTTCTGATACATAACTAAATGGTGGATTCTCTTAAAATTTGTTCATAATTCATCCATTGAAATAAACGATAACTAGTCGCCTTATAACTAAAAAAGTCTAGTTCAGTTAAAACTAAAAAAATAGATTAAAAGAATTTTGAAAACAATAAAACTACGAAGATAATAATTATCTAAAATAAAATAAATCTTAATCAGTATAAACTTTAAGAGTTTAATTAATGCATACCAAGTAGATAGTGTGCTGATATAAGAAATAATGTGATAGTCTTAAATTAATATTCAATCATGATTTTCTATTCATCTAATTTTAACTCAACTTTTAAAGATCTAATGACATATGTTTTTTACGATTAATGGAAGCTAAGATTTGATTTTATTCTCTTCTTATT
Organism: Bursera palmeri; assembly: GCA_026225775.1. Classification (NCBI taxonomy): domain Eukaryota; kingdom Viridiplantae; phylum Streptophyta; class Magnoliopsida; order Sapindales; family Burseraceae; genus Bursera; species Bursera palmeri. The sequence goes on from JANKKB010014776.1 coordinate 6,154, forward strand.
ATGATATATTTTCTGCGACCATCAATTATATCTTTACAAAAAGATGAGATGAGTATGAAATTTTTTTGTTCATTAATATTGCATCATTTGGCATATAACTTAGGAATGTACATGTAGCATTATATGTATCCCTCGAAGAACCATTTAACTTGATGGAGCCTTACATATTATCACGCTCAATAGCTTCTAATGCTTCAAGCATTAATGAAGTACACTAGACTTGGCTAGCAATTATTGATTGGAATTTGAAAGCTTCTACCGATTGCCTTTGAAAGAACAGTTTCCTGGATAGAAGAAAGATGAGCCTAATTATAACTATCTAGCTAGCTTGACCACATTAGTTATTTATAAATTTAGTTATTTTAATCCTTTATCTCATGTCAACTGGATTGATCCCACAAGAAGAGATTTGTTGTTCCTACAGGTTTTTTATTAATTGTATTAGTACCATTACATATAATTGCACCGCCGGAAATGGAATGTGTTGCAGAGACTTCGACAACGGCGAAGTAATATGTAGTTATTGCCCGACGCCGAGCAGAGAACTGATATAACCTACAAGTAACGCAGGCTTCACCATTGTCCCACAACCACTATTCCCACCACCGATGCTGTGTTGTGCAACTTTTAGGCAACATTATTTCTCAAAGCTTTGATTTCTGAAGTTTGGATTCAAATCAAGATTAATTAAGTAATAATGTATTCAATCACTGTAATAAGCTGCCAATCTGATTAGGTATTTAAAAAAAAAAATTCTAGCATACAAAAAATAGGAATATATTAATTTGGTAGTCATGATTTAGGATCTTACATTAATAATAAGGGCAAATATATAATATTAGCTTAGCATAGACTTAAGAAGAGCACAAATTAATCATTAGAATTATTGTTTTAATTAAAAAAAAAAAAGGTAGGAAAAACTTACCTGAATATTTTTATGGTCCTACCAACACTTTTTGTTTGGTCCAAATGTGACCCTTATCATAAGGGTCCTCAGGGGGTGAWAATGAAGATATGAGAGAGTGACCTCCATTAACAACTAATTTAGGGGCCATTTAGGCTTTTGCCAAACTCTATTTTATTTTTATTTTTTTATAGATACCTCTTTTTATTACTTGACCAAATTTAACTTAAGAGACAAAAATACTAGTAACTTGGTAGGAACTCTTGCTAATAAGTGTTACTTGTCAGCTCGACATATTAGACGAGTCATGTTTTTAACTTAATATCTTTTTAAAATAATGAGAATATTAATAATAATATCGAGGATATTGCACAATGCCTTTAAAATAAGAAACACAATCAAAGAGAATTGTAAATATTTCTATTATTAAGAATATCAAAATTATTGTTTGAAGTTAATTTCCCTCTTAAACTAAAATATCTCATGGTTTCATCGTTGATTTGATCATAAATTAAATGATAACATGCGACAAACAAGTTTATGGCAGTCAATTTCAAGTACTGCAAAGAATAATTCTCTACTTTTTTTGTAATTCTGGTACAGGGTACAATAAGTGTCAAATCAAATCAAAAGTAATTAAGAAACCAAATGAAAATAAATAAGCTATTATTGCCTGAAACTAGAACAAATATTTTTATAACCTAGTCAACAGTTTTTGTTTCTTCTTCTACTGGTTAATAAAAATTATTGAGACAATATTTGATCAAAATGAATTAGGTCATCTTTGGCACTCATACATGCAAAGAAGCTAGCTAAGGAGATATTCTAAAAGTTTCACGTAAAAGCTAGTCACTTTCTTAGCCTTATAAAACAAAAATGAATTGCAAATAAGATTTCAAGATTTAGCAACAACAATGGAGGGGAATCTTGACCTTAACCGTTGAGTACGCTATATTTTTCATTGAGGCCATTGATGACAGGGAAGTCCACAACCACCCACTCGCACAATAATGTCCTGACACTCTCTCATTCTTATGTATAATGCAAAGTGACATATTCATCTTTTGTCTTTGTGCAATGTGTTACTATCAATCTGAAACATGTGCTTAAATTTAGGATTAAAAAATCATGATTAAGATGACAGAAACTTTTTAAGGGAATGGTTGGGATCAATTTGAATCTTGATATATAGTTCTGGATTATAATTAATGAAGTCTAGATTACTTGTTAATACACTGTATAACAAAAAGCGATCTTTGTTTTTCCTAATTAACTTTNTTCTTTTGACTGCTTTGTCCCTATACGAGAGTAATCCTTTCTTTCCAATTTGAACTGTTCCAGAACCTATTTACTTGTATATTTAATGGCCCAAAACTCGAGAAAAAGGGACAATGTTGACAATAATCAAGTTTAGGGGGTTGTCTCGAAGTTTAGCTAAATTTTTTTTTTTTTTTTCAATTACCAAGTCATCAACGAGTTAAAGGTTAGCCTATTTTACGTCTGTTACACATTACGGGTTAACAAATACAGGTTAATGGGTTGAAATTCTTGACAAATGTCAGTCAAAATAGGTTAACATTTGCAACACTTGTCAAACTTATTGAACCCGTCGAAAGTGTACTTGTTTTAAAATCTCATCTGAAATGGAATTTTTATCCATAAGTTGAACTTGATCTGACAATCAAAGAAAATATTAATCATGTTAAAAATCTAAACAATCCCTACAATTTGGTTATTTCCTCTAATTTCTTAAAAAAAAAAATCACAAGNATTAATCATGTTAAAAATCTAAACAATCCCTACAATTTGGTTATTTCCTCTAATTTCTTAAAAAAAAAAATCACAAACTTTTCATTCATTCTAAAACTCTAGAGAAGGGAAAATATTACAATATACACAAATTAAATCAAGAAGATACTTTTAGATATTCTTTTACTTAGTTCAAAGTTTATATTCTGAATCTATGCAATTGGTTTGATTTTAATTTCAGAGTGAATTATTATTATAGAACTCACGATTTTAGATTTTCATTTGTGTTTTTATGGCTCATTGTTTAAGAGGCTTATGGATTATAAGGTTTTGGCTTTGGAGAACTATAATTTATATTTTCATCATAGTGTTTGGTAAGTTTAATTAACAAACGATGCATAAAGGGTGTGAAAATATTTAAGTTCTTCATTAAAAAAATAAGCAAAAAAATTATGTACCCATCCAAGTGGATTGAAAGTATGGTTGGTTTTGGACCGAGCTAGGACAAGACAGAGATTGGCATCCCTATCCCCATCCCATATGTGAGGGAATCCTTATGCCTGCTCTTATCCCCATTTTATTTTTTCGGGTATATGGGGATGAGGATTCCTCAAAATGAATAAACATCCTCATCCCTAACCCAACCTAAAATCAAACCCTAAAATAGATTAAAAAAAACTTTCAAGGATTTATTTTTTTAATATTTATAATGTATATTTTGTATAGAGAAGGAAAAGAGTCATTCTAAAGGAGATAAATATAAAAAAATATGTGTTTAACAAATAAAATTTGAATGAAAGAAGATAAAAATATAAATGTTTTATATTTGTTGATGATAATATCAAACATCANTAGCAATAAATATTTTAAAAATAAATATTTTAAATATTTCGGCTCGGGGCGAAGATGATCAAGGTAGGGATAATCATTCCCAGCCTTAGCTCAAAAAGAATTCAATGATGGAGGATTATCTCTATATCCTTGTCTTGATCCCTAATCCACCTTGTAGGAACTACGAGATCACCCCAAGAATGCTTCAGTATTCAGGGCTCACAGACTGACCATAGAACCCAACATCCTTTGGACGAGCCCCTATAGGGAGTTTTACATCCCTACTTGAAAGACTTAGGAATGCAAAGAGAGACATATATATATATATATATATATATATATATATATGCTTATATTNTAAAAGAGAGACATATATATATATATATATATATATATATATATATGCTTATATTCATTAATACATCTATATATTTATATAAGATCCTTTAGATTAGAGACAAAATGTTAGGATTCATAAGAATTTTTACATAGTCTGAGGAAGTTACTATTATAGTTTAACATCTCACTTTAGAAAAACCAGTTAAAAGTGTTATGAAGAGATGAACTTTTCACCATATTCTATAAGCTAACTTCTGAAAATTGTATTCCAAAAATGACATAAGCTCCTAAAGTGGCACTATCCTATTGGGATTATGGATCTTTTTCTAATTCAAGTTGACTTGTATAAGTAGGAAAAGTAGAAGAAATAGAAAAATTGAGTTGTATAAAAAATAAGAGTCATCCTTCTATTAGAAATAGAAGATCTTTATATAGATCTATAAATATAAAGGTTGAGAATCAATTCTAATAATGAGAGAGGGACTAGACATAAATAATTAACCAAGATAAACACTCTTATAGAGCGTGGGAAGAGATGTAAAAGAGATATAGAAATAATAGCAAGATTCAGCAGGTGAAACAGATAATAGTTTCAAAGCTCTATTAATATGAGGTATCGAGCATCATACCAAGTTTAGTATGTGATCTCTTATACTCTTGTATATTTATGATCTAGTATATTTATCTTCTCATATGTGGATGTAGACAATTGATGCCGGACCACGTTAAATAGTGTCTCTTTATGTGATGTAATTCATTATTTATATATTATTAATCTTGATGTTCAATATACTTCAGCAAAATTTCTTACATGTCCTAAAAGCGACATTATGCCCCAAAGCAATAGAAGTCACAGAAATAACATTTATCCTTAAAGTTGTTCATTATGATGGTATGTAATGAGAATTTCTTATATACAACAACTATTAAAATCATGAATTTTATTACCGCATACTACTGTAATGTATCGTAGATACTTATATTTACTTGAAATTCCTTAGATTAAGTTGCCGAAAGAAATTATGGTGCTTCTAAAAGACATGTACTTATCAAATTGTAACGACCCTTATATATATGGACTTAAGTAATATGGATTTCTTATTGTAGGATATATGTCAATTACATTGGAACTCTATAAGAGAATTGGAAAAATTGTTGAATATTAGAAATGAAGGATCATAACAAAACAAAATATTATTTTAGATTGAAAGTTAAGAAAAATTCCATTAATCAACTAATTATATTGAGAAAAACCTAATGCACAATTCATTCTGTCTCAATCCTAAAAATGATTTATTCTATCCTGAGGACAATAAGAAGACATTTGGTCCCAAAGTATATCATATCTTTTGTGTTTAGCATAATGTTCAACACCAAACATCTCGTTTTATAGCTTTGCACCAATTCAATGAAATTCGAGTGGAGTCAAATATATTCGAAGAATTATAAGAAATAACTAAAATTAAGGGTGTGAGTTGAAAAATAACTAATTTTCTCATTTATATGATTTATCTACTCATTTACACCTAAAATGATTAAAATATGTGTCCCTTATAAACCAAGCTTCCTCGTTTCTAACACTTCCTAACCGACAGACAACCATCAAACTCACCAAACAGTCATTGAAAAGTCGTCGAAATTGTTGGACTCACTAGAAAGTTGCACAAAAGTAGTCAAAAATTCGCCAGACATTCGTCAAACTCACCAAACAATCACAAAAATGTTGTCGGATAGTCACAGACAATTACGATTGGATTGAAGAGTATTTTCGTTATAACAGCTAGAAATGGTTAGGCAAATTATATAAATTGGAAGGGTTGGTCATTTGTCAACTCACACCCTTAATTTTAGTTATTTCTCATAATTCCCCAATATACTTTCTCCTACCTTGGTGAAACCGCGATTTAGGATTGTTATACTTAAAGATGCCTACTCAAAATTGTTCGTCGGATTTGCAAATGCAAACACATCCGTGATCCCTAAGGCTCGCTTACAAAGAGGTTATGTTTTTACTTTTACTGACACACTTATATCTTGGGGATCTAGAAAAGAAATTTTGGTTACTATTTCGTCAAATTATCTTAATGTTCTTGCACTACTACTTACATAAATCTAGTTGCATATGTGTATGGCTGAATTTGTTATCCATCATATCTATGATATTTTTGCAAATTTCCATCTATTGTAGATAGCCCTATAGTTGTATGAAGTAATGTTACTTGCATTACCCAAATCAGAGGATTATATCATAGTTCTTGTCATTATTAGGGGGAAAATCAATTAAGGTGAACTTATCTTAGACATATGTGCATGCATTATACTTTTTTTTTTTTTTCTTAACTATGTTTTATCTTATAGGATTTTATTTTGGCAAGGTTTTTAATGAGCCAGTTTGAGCATGTCCAATATCATTCTAGCTTTTATTATATAATTGTGTTTCTTCGCTTAGATTTTGATCCTATTAAGTTTTTTCTTAACGAAGTGATAAAATTTTGAGTAACTCCAAGGGGTGTGTCGTGAAGAAATTGACTTTCCACCACTAATCCAGTCCAGTTTGGAACATGGGGACACATTGACAATGTGGATTTTACCTTTCAACATTTACTACTCGATCAAATTTGCTTAATAGGAAGAACTCAATTCAGTCTCCTCACTTGCGTGTCAGATTAACTTTGGAATCCAAACTTTACCTCTTACATTGGGC